>JANAVB010043418.1:17407249-17664749 GCA_029216955.1 Iris pallida | reverse complement strand
ACCACAACGGGTCACTATCCAGAGTTATCATGTAAGGTCACATTGTCATGTCGTGTTCATGTAAGTGCACCACGACGGGCCACTATCAAGGAGTTGTATAGAGAGTGTACATGCCGTACCAAGATCGTGTTTAAAGCTCAGAATACGTGTAACATGGAAAATAATATTATAGGACTAGTCAAGTAAAGAGTACAACAAAGTCACAATCCACACTAAGGACCATGGGGTGTCATGAAGAGCATGCACCCAAAAATAAATGTGCTGAGAGTGGCATGCGCCCAAGGCTATGCGCCTAAGGGCATGCGTTCATATATATGAGTGAGACAGCGGGTATCATAGAGAGACAATGGTTTTGGGAAGGCATGCGCCTGGAGCTATGCGCCCACAAGCATCTGCCTGCATGTATGTACCCAAAGGGTGGAGTTATGGTGTCTTGGAGAAAGTTAAGATACTCACTCTATGACAAGTGCGCGTATGACAGGGTCTATGCGCCCAAGGAAAGACACATGATGCACTTGTGTGCATACAAAACTATGCGCCCAAGCTAAGAAGGGCCTTGGGGCTATGCGCCCACTACAGGGAGTAAGGGAGACTTGGGCGCATATATATGGCAATGCTCCCAAAGAAGCATGTAGTGGGCGCATAACAAATCTATGCACCCCAGCACTGTGCTTCTTCCCCAACCCGAGAGCACAAGTTCATTGAACCTATGAGTTTCTCAAGATCATAAATCACTCAAAACAAATCGAAATCCGGGTTTTCAAAGGACTAACTTGAGTAAAATTAAATTCTCTACAACGTGGAACAATCAAAATATGAAAATAATGAAGTTTGAGTGATCAAAACCCAAGAAAATCAAGTTTTGCATAAACTTAGATCTACAAAAACTAATCCTTCAAAACCAAAAATACCAAGTACTAAATATCCTTAGAATCATGTAGGGAAGATAATGGAACAACAAAAATGGAGTTCCTCCACGAAGCAAGCTAGCACTTGTCTTTGCAGGAGGAGAGGTTTTAATGGAGAAGGAGTTATGAGAAATAATGAAGAGAGAGAAAAAGTAGTTGGGTAATAAAGGGGTGGTTTCATCTTGAACCAACTTGGTTCAAACCAAGCCAAAATAAACTAAGCCAAACCAAGACCACACCAAACCAAGCTATACTAGACAAGTCAAAATACGGGTCGAAAGTCCGTACACGTACACTGAAAATACGTATAACAGAAAATGAATGTGACAAGATTATACTGTGAGTCGGGATCACTGGCATTAGAATTTTTATTAATCCTTGACACAAATCTTGACCCAAACCTTACCTGTATCCAAAAACCAATCTAGCACTCAAAAACTCCATAAACTAATGATCTAGAATTGACCTAACCGAACTCGGCCTGAGTTTGCCCGAACTCGGTCCGAATTCGGTCAAGTCAAATCACTCATGGTCAATTGCATTTTTCTACTCCTTTGGATTTGCAACGTTAAAAAAACTAAACATTAACCTACCGAGTTCTGCCCGTGTAATGCCCCAGTCCCAAAATAAGTAGGACTAAGTACGTAGACATGCTAGCTGTATACATACGAAGTACAGGGGTCTTGTATGTATACATAAGCTATAAAATGCAGTAATTCAAGACAAACTAAATCTTATCCACAAAATAAGGGAATAAAAGATATCATATAATGGATTGTTTTGATACAATATGTTGGGTGGAGACACATCCACTACCAACCAAAATAAAAAGGAAGAAGTACATGATATATAAAGGGCTAAGTGGAAGTAGCAAGGAAGAACCAAGTCACTTCATCTTCGAATAAATGGAGAAGACCACGATCTCGGCTAGGTTACCTGCAGAAGACATGAACACACACCTAAGGAATAACCAGGTCCTCAGACGGACGTAGCAAGATACAGGAAGAACATGCTAATATGAACTGTCAGAATAATAAAATAATATATAAAAGACTATCCTAGACACAAATATGCAAAGGATATTCTAACCGCCTAATGTGCAATTTAGAGGACAACTTTCATGCCCATGGATGAGATTTTAGGCTATGTGTACGTAACTGGCATCCAGTCATCTGTATCCGGCCGTAACGTCCAAAACGTCAGAGGGTATCTGCAAATAAATCGCCACAGTTCCATCCGAAAACTGTGGTTTACCTGTTTGGATTCCCATACGCACTAGCGACTGTCCTTCCCCAATATTTCCCATACTGTTCAAGTCATGTCCATGGCTCGTCCAGTTTTGTAACTGCTTGAGTCTCTAAACCCTAGTCATAGCAGTTACGAATGTCTACCATCACACGACTTTAGAGATAGATAGTCAATAAGTCGTTCCCCTAGCATCATGTCTCCAATGTATAGTGTGTGTGTCATGGCCAAAGACTAACACTAAGTTAACATGCATATAGTAAAGTAAACGACTAATAGAGTCGCTTGCACCCAAGTGTGGCTTGGACGCACAGTTTATAACAAATAAAAATAATAAATACAAAACAAGTAAATAAATGCTGAACATAAATAATATGACAGTTAATTAGCAAGGTATACTTGCCTGGTAGACTGGCTGATGTGGTGCTATGATCATGTGGCATGGAGTATGAATGCGGTGTTATAACTATGCATGACGGCCTCGGATGATGGCATGGACGGAGGGGGTTTCGTGCACGAACGTCGACCGGCGGGCTCTTGTGGTCACGTCGCTCCAGTTGCGGCGCTCGATAGAAGAGCGGGGAGTGGGGGTTCTCACAGAGGCTCGGCGGAGGAGAAGGCCTACGGCGGAGGAAGTGGGGGCGGAGAAAGTGGGTTCTTGAGGCGGTGCGGCGGCGGGATCGCCAACGCACGGCGGCTCCGGCGAGGAGGAAGACTGCGACCGTGATGCTGACAGCGTAGGACGCGGAGGAGTTTGGCCGGTCGGGAGACGCTGAACCTAGGTCGGTGGAGGCTCGTGCATGCGCGGGCGGAGCGCATCCCGGAGGCAAACTCGACGGCTAGGGCACGTCGGGCCGGAGTGGCGGAGGCGAGTCGGTATGGGTCTCTCTCCCCTTTCTATCTCTCTGATGGTTTTGGCGATTCCTATGGTGGTGTCGGCGGTTGTGGTGTTGCTCGATGGGTGGCTGGACTAGTAGTGAAGATGGCGGCGGCTGATGGCGAGGGTGGTGACTGGGTTCGGTTGGCTTAGTCGGGTCGGCCGGAAGTAGTAGAAGGAAGAGGAGGATGGTAGTGTGGTGGTTGTTTGTAGTAGTCGGGGCGGATCGGGTGGCTGTGGGGAGTCGGGCTGGTCGAGGTTGTCGGGATGGTTGGTGGCGGTGATGGCGACGGGGAATGGTGAAGGATGGAGGAGAGGGGTTTGCATGGTGGCGGTGGACTGGTTGTGGTGACGGGATGGAAGAGTAGCAGTGGTGGAGGCGACGACCACGGTGGGATGTGGTTGTCGTGGAGGGTGGTAGACAGGGGCCGAGCCTAGGTTAGGATTAGGACGGGGACGGAGTTGAGGATTGTATCATCGTGTCCGGACTTGTCGGATACGACAGAAAATATATTGATTATGTGTCCTACGTGACACGAGGAGGACTGTGTCCGAAATGTGGACACGAAGAAGGGGATAATGTAACTGTATATAGAGGAATTAGTGGAGGAGATGGAGACACGGACACGATTCACGGTACTTGGGTGGAGGAATTTTGTGGAATAATTGGAATTTATGGAGGAGTCCCTGCCTATTTATAGGATGTGGGTGTAGAAGCATGGAATTTCACAACCAGAAAGCCCATGCGCCAGACACTACATGCGCTAGAACTCAAACGAAGAACTTCACAGCAAAGTCAATAAGTATAGACATTTGAAGAAGGACTTTTCATTTTATATATAAAAGTCTATTACATGTCTAGAAAAGGTTGTACAAAGGAGAATTTCTACAAAGAAAGAGCCTAAGTCTACAGCCAGCGGCCATCATGCGCCTTCAGATAAGCGCAGCGGCCACCATGCGTCTCCAGATAGGCGCAGCATCACTATGCGCCACCAGTGAGGCGCAGCAGATATCATGCGCCTCCATCCAGGCGCATCCCATCATCTCTTCAGCACCTCAGTTATGTGCATCCCTTCAGCCAAATTCTTCCAGCCAGGCTCACCTGGTCGAGCAGAGCCCAGTTATGTGCCGCTCTTCCAACCAGGCTCGCCCGATAAATGCTTCGACACAAAGCATTTAACCCTCTGGCTGGAACCAACGCAAATGCTGTGACCAGGGGAGGCTTCGAAAGAGCCTCCAAAGCCGAAGGAAGACCGTGATCGAAACCACGGCTAAAGGAGCAGCTTTCGACACGATCAAAGTGGGGAAACCCCACTTTGCAGGAAGAGAGAGCCTTGCACCGCCATTCCGATCTACGGCTCTTCCGGAATAACGGAGACGAGGCTCGAGCATCCCTATCTTTGGATGCAACAGGCACCTTCCGCCTGCCTCAGAAGCCCTCGACTCCGTCTTTTGGATGTAACAGTCACCTTCAAGTGTATCAAAGACAACACAGCGTCTCATCTTCACCCTCGGGAGCACTTCGTCAGCAGAATGCACCCGTATGTTCAAGTTCATATTGGAAGTACGTAAGGGAATGAGAAGCAAATCTTCTCTCCATGCCACTATTTATAGGCCGGGCAGATCAAACCCACGTGCCAAGTGGATGGCCCTCCGAATTTCGTGCAATGAATTTACATTAAATGGATGAACCGGACGCCTCGAATTCAGCCAAACGGCTATTTATAGCACTCGAAGAGCGAGACAGCCGCATCATTAAAAGACATGTCCGATGCGCCAGCCAGACAGCGCATCACACGGACGCGCCCTTCGGCATTAGGCACATCACATAGATGCGCCCTACAGTACTCGGCGCATTATAGAGGGTACGCCCCCACACATCTCCATACCGAGTGGAATGCCAACCGACGTGCCCACTCAGCTGTCCATCGAACGTCACCAACATTAAATACTGAACTGACAGAGTTGGCAGCACGCCTCCCAAAGTCTGAACAGTTGACAGCTTTATTCAGAAAACGAAGCGTCGGCAACGTCAGCATCATCATGACTCTATTCCGACGGCTACTGCCACGTGGCCACCCGCATGCGCCTCTACGGCCATGCGTCCACACCCGCATGCGCCTCTACGGCCATGCGTCCAAACCAGCATGCGCCTCAAAAGCCATGCGCCCCAGACTGATCTCTGATCCCGAAAGACAGAAGGAAAGTCGCCTGCATGCGCCTCAAAAGCCATGCGCCCCAAATGGTTTGTAACTCCTAAAGGTTATGAGCCGCAGCCTCCTCCTGCGCCCAATCCAAGGCACAGCCCACCAGATCACTCCTCTCCACCAAATCTGAGATCTTCGAACCATGAGTCGACGACACGTGTCTTTTGACTCAACTCGTCCAAGATTTCAGCAACGGAAAGATCTTCCCTCTGCTACGTGCCGGCTCACGACAGCAGTATGAAGAGTTCTCCCCCTCGATCAGGGCGCAGCATCCATGCGCCTCCATCAGCAACCTCCACGTGGCGTCCCCACACCGGCGTATCCTACATGCGCGCATGAGCAGCCAGCCTGCAAAACTATAAATAGAAGGATCATCCCCTTCACACACACACAGAGACTCAGAACATAAGACTCACAGAGAATCCACAACAGAGAATCACCGGAGAGGCAGTTCTAGACACTCAACGTCTTCCTCCTCTCGGCAAGCTCCAGCACCCAGAGTAATCAACACCTTCAGAGAACCGATAACCGCCGTCAGCCGGTCAACGGAGTCAACGCATTACCACTCGCTCCATTGGCACTAAGGACCCAGCTTAAACAAAAGTGTACTCCTAGGACTACATCTAAGTCCTATATTGTATCACTGTTCTGTTTGTATTAAGATTTCAATCAAAACAATTTTAATGGCAAACAAGCTGGCGACTCTGCTGGGGACCTCTTTTTCCTCTACCGAGAAAGTCGTGTCACAGGCCGACGACGTGAAGGTGGGCTCCTCCCATAAGACGCTGGTAGTGCGCCTCAATCAACAGGCGTACGAGGAGTTCATTTCTGAAGGAAGTGCGAGTCCTTCGAAGCGGCTGTCGAAGCCGAAGAAGACCCGCGCAGTCTGGGTGCGCAAAGTCGACGCCTCGGGCACCCCCGTTGAAGGGGATGCGCCCGTCCAGCCTTCCCTTCCTGCTGACGTCCTCAGCAGTCAAGGTGCGCCCGCTGATGCAGCGCATCTCTCGGGGAAGCGTGCGGCTGACCACGTTCCCCAGCCATCTTCCTCTCAGGCGAGGAAGATACGTCGACGGAGCAGGGGCGCAGCCAATGCCCCGTGCATTACTTCTGATGCGCCACAACGAGCCTCTGTCTTCGACAGACTCACTCGCTGTAACGGCGAGGAGAATTTGGATGCTGAGTACTATGCGCCCCAGCGGGCTGGTACGAAGAAATCCAAGGCGGCACGGGCCACGCGCCACAAACGTGCTATGCCAGCAGCCGGCCAGAGGCACGCGCTTACAATCACGCGCGCTGCCGATGGCAAGCTGTACAAGGTTGACTCAAGTGCTCCCGCACCGACAACGAGTCGACCTTCAAAGTCCTCATCTCACTTGGGCACATTCACTGCGTGCACAACCAAGCCGAGAGAGGCAAACTCAGTGGTCTTGAACTCCCGCGCCTCCTCTGGTTGTGCGTTTGAGGTCCGTTCAAGTCACTTCAAATGCTGTGGTTCCCCCACTACTGATCGTGATGCCTGCTTGGTATTAGATCAGGGGGCACAGCACTCACCCGACCACCCCGGCGCTTGGCCCTGCCATGCGCCTGAGAGGGGTGTGAGGGTAGCACTCTCCTCCAACGACTTGCGCAACGTGATCACTCACAAGCGCCGGTCAGGAGAGTTGACCAACAAGCACGATGCGCCTCTCACGGGGCACACTTGGGCAGTGGTCACCATCAACTGCTGTTGCAAGACGGCAGTACCGCCAAAGCAGTCGGTCTTCCAACGGCTACAATCATCGACACCCCTCCGACATCGCCTTGGGACGAAGGTGTCAGCAGAAGAGGAACTAAAGATTGCGTCATGCAACGTGATCTCCAATTCCTCATCTGTCCGGAAGACGACTGCCAATTCCTCGTCTTCATCCAAAAGCCAGCCGAGGAAAACCAAGGCAGCTGTCACGACCTCTGGAGTGTTCGAAGGCACTCGGTCGAGGAAGAAGTCCTTGGAGGAAGCTGGGGGTAGCCAGACCCTTGTCGAGCCTCCTTCCGAAGACGAAGATGTCCAAAGCACAACTGCGGCGGATCTTCATCAAGGCGAAGATGGCCTCCCTGAAGCCCCTCAAAATGACGATGTCCTCCAGGACATCGCCAGGGGTAGTGCTGAAGACGAAGAGGCCCTTCAAGACAGAGCTGAGGGCAGTCAGGCCCTTGCAGATGCGCCTGTCGAAGACGAACTCCAGAATGTGGCTGGGGGTGGCCAAACACCAGGAGAAGTAACTCCCCCACATGAGAGCGAGGCTGAGAGCGAAGCCTCAACTAATCCATCCACTTTCGGCCGTGTCATGACAGTATACATGACCGGGGGTGATCTTGAGGCTGATGCGCCGCCACAGGACATTGTCCAGCGCATAGACTCGCTAGAGGGAGGACTCAAAACCCTCTCTGCTTCAATGCAAGCACTGACTCAAGCAGTGTTTGAGATACGGTCGGCCTTGATCAGGACACCTTCAAATGGTCCCGACCCAGGAGCCAATGGAGAGTCGAGTGTGCCCCTCCAGCGGACACCCTCAGACACAGAAGCACCCCGGACATCGGAGCCCTCAAACGCTCCACTCCAGGTAGTACCTCCTTCCCCGACTCCTAGCTCCATGGAGGACGTGGTCGAAATGATCAAAGATCTGCGGGAGCGCTTCGAGTCCAAGAACAGGCAGGAGGAGCGCCAGAAGATGGGCATTCCCCAGCCTTATCCCCTTGAGTGGAACAAGGTGGTTTATCCCCCAAAGTATAAACCACAAACACTCACGCCGTATGACGGGAAGGACTCTCCACGACGGTACCTGACGTACTTCCAGTCGCAGACAGGGCATCTTCCGAAGGAGGACGCGCTCCTCACCAGCATCTTTGTTGGGGCCCTGAAAGGGGTGGCGTATGACTGGTACTGCAGCCTCCCCGATAATTCCATATCGTCCTTCGACGACCTGACACGCCTCTTTCTCGACCGCTTCTACGACGGTGGGAAGGACATGACGATGGCGTCTCTCATTGAGATACGCCAGAAAGACAAGGAAACGGTTCGGGCATTCATCGAACGCTTCCGTCAGGCCTGCTTCAGGCTACCTCCAGGCATGCCAGAACATGCGCTTCTCTCCGCTTGCAGTATGAACATGCTGCCTGCAGTAAAGCTCTGGCTTAACTCTACTCTCCCTCCCGACTGGAGCTCCCTAATCATTGAAGCTGAAGCTGCAGAGAAGAAGGCGGCCAATGCACGTCTTCTGGGTGTTAGCTTCCCCGCCTTTGACGATAAGGGGAAAAAGTCCGCAACCAACAACTCCGGACGAGAAACAAAGGGGAAACAGGCATTGACTGTTAATGCCTCGAAGGGCGCATCTGCGCCTACTCAAAAGCCTCCACTGTCACCAAGACCCAAGGAGGTTTATTCATTCAATGATGACGACACCCTGCAACTCTTTGAGATACTGAAGCAGGGTGACAAGATCAAGCTTCCGGACCCGAAGCGGCCTGATGAAGTCGGGAAAGTGGACAACCCGAGGTACTGTCACTACCATCGATTTGTCGGACACCCGACTAAGGACTGCTACGTCCTCAAAAATTACATCCAGCGCATGATCAATGCGGATGTAATCTCCGTCGACTACGAAGAGAAGACGGTGTCAGCTAATGTGGTGTCACTTCAGTTCGGTACCTTATCGCCGACTACCACACAAGATGGCGTCGTCCCCATCCCTAAGACGACAATGGAGGTGGTGAATTTGCCACCCACCCGTGACAATGTGAGTGGACTTGTCCCACTCACCACATCTCGGGGAGAGGTCCTCTGGGTTCACCCCGACCTCGTCTCCGAGGTAACTCAACCGGAGGTACGCCCTACCTCCAAAGCAAAAGGCAGGAAGATCAAGTCTTGCCGCACGGTCTCTTCTTCAACGGAAGAGGCGCTTCCTGTGTAGACGCGTGCACAATAGAACTCCCAGCCCGGTGAAGCTGCCGCCGAAGTGGTGCCTCCTGGCACCATCCCTGAGGAGGGTTCATCCAAGCCCTCAGCAGCCAATAAACAAAAGCAAGTGGAGGCCCGTTTCGACAGACCTCTGCGGAAAGAAAATGCTTCGGGGCTAGCCAAGCCCCACAATTTTGACATTCTGGCACAACTGGCCAGTACTCCTGCACGCTTGTCTTTGTTCGAGCTCCTGCGTCTCTCCAAGGACTCCCGAGAAGCTCTCTGCGAAGCTCTGAAGGATGCCGAATCCTTTCTCAGTCAGGTCAAGCAACCTGAAGACCTACCAACTACTTGTGCACACTGTCATTGTGCGGATGAAGTTATCCCAAACATAACCTTCACCCAACAAGACATGCTGCTCAAGCATCACCGACATAACCGACCGTTGTATTACACAGGGTACATCGGTTCGGTAAAGGTGAGCAGGATTCAGATCGATCCGGGGTCTTCCCTAAGCATCATTCCAAAGGCGCTGCTATCAAAGCTGGGGATCCCAATGTACCGGCTAGCGCCCTCCAATACGACCATCAGCGGCTTCAACGCCAGCAAGAGCGAGCCACTGGGCAAGATCCGGCTGAAGTGTCACATCGGCAGCCTCAAAACTGAGGTGACTTGTTATGTGGTGGATGCCGAGGTCAACTACAACATCTTACTCGGACGACCTTGGTTACATGAGTACATGGTGGTGCCCTCCACGCTCCACCAATGCATGAAATATGTATCCACCAACGGCGTCATCCGGACGGAGTTTGCAGATATCGATCCCTTCAAAGGGATTGAGGCCTACTTCACCGATTCCGACTTGTACAAGCCACTTGACGAGGAGGAAGCCAACGACGCCGATGATGAAGCAGAGACGGCAACAGAGCCGGACTTGGAGCCCGAAGCGACTCCTGACGCCCCCTTGAAAATCCGTCTGAAAGGGAGACCACCCCAGAAGGCGCCTCCAATGAGCATCAAGCTATCAGGAAAAGCGCCAGCTCGCGAAGCTCCCCTGAAGATACGCCTCAAGGGGAAGCCACCACAAACAGCGGCTCCCCTGGTGGTAAAATTACAAGGGAAGGCGCCACTCATCGAAGGCGCAACCGAGGCACCCCTCAAGGTGCGTCTTAAAGGCAAGCCGCCGCAGTCATCCAAGATGCCGGAGAGGGCTCACATAACCCTCTCAGACCCCAAAGTCAGAGCGGTAGAGGACTCTCCTGATCCGGCCCCAGTGCTTACAGACGAGGAGCTTGGCGAATATATCTCTGCTGATGTAGACGCACCCTCCTTCGACAATGTAATCCCACGGGATAAAATCTCGTACTTTATCAATAATAGAGTGTCTTTCAATTATTCTTGTCTTCCACACTGGAATGCCATGTATACATTAGACAACGCTCTTCGGTCGTTGCAAACACAAGTAACGACCGTCTACCATAATCAAATACTTCCGTCTCAAGGAGTCTTCATAGTCCCTCCACGAAGCCGAGACGAAGGCACCATCACCTCGGGCAAAATCGAGCGTCGTCGGAACCTCCCGTCGATCGAGCCCGAACCTGATACCGGCAGAGTACAAGTCTATCGATACACGGATGCGGCTAAGCACATCATCCAAAAGATGGGCTACGACCTGAAAAGCAATAAAGGCCTAAACTACGGCAAGGGTCGGCATCTCCCTGTCCGGCTTTCGATGCCCAATGGAAAGCCACAGGATTACTATAATCGGACTCGACGGGGGTTAGGCTATGTCACGCCGCCATCAACTCCAGAGAGTTCAGACGCAGAAGACATAGAACATTCCCACTCGTCAGAAGCATCGACGTGGGATTCCGATACCAGTATCGGATCAGTCTTCAGGAAAGTGCTGTCAGCTAACATGACATCGGCGCAACCTCAGAAAGATGAAGGCGAAGACCAACCGCCGGAACCCTTCAAAGAGGAACCCTGGGCTCAACGCCTAGGAGAACAATGGGAGTCTCGTTTTGAGTTACGAGAACCTCCCACCGAAGATGAAGTCGAGCAGATCGACCTCGGGGATGGGTCTTCTTCTAAACCCATCTTTATCAGCAAAAGCTTGGAAGGAGAAGACCGAGAATCTTTAGTCCAACTGGCTAAGGAGTATATCGACGTCTTCGCCTGGAGCTACGAAGACATGTCGGGTCTCGATCCACAGATCGCGATGCATAGGTTGAACATCTTACCAGATGCCAAACCTATCAAACAACAACAGCGACGCTTCCGTCCGGACATCATGAACGCCATCGATCAGGAGGTGGACAAACTCTTGACCAGTGGCTTCATCCGTGAGGAACAACACCCGGACTGGGTAGCCAACGTCGTCCCTGTCACCAAGAAGAACGGGAAGATACGAGTCTGTATCGACTTCAGGGATCTCAACTCTGCTTGCCCGAAGGATGAATTCCCGCTCCCAATCACTGATGTAATGATCGACAACACATGTGGCTTTGAACGCATGTCCTTCATGGACGGGTATTCAGGCTACAATCAAATCAAGATGTTCCCCGATGACGCAAAACACACGTCATTCAGGACTCCAAAGGGTGTTTTCTGCTACACAGTAATGCCCTTCGGCTTGAAGAACGCCGGTGCAACGTACCAGCGAGCTATGAGCACCATCTTCCGTCAACATCTTCGCAAGACAGTTGAGTGCTATGTTGACGATATCGCAGTCAAGAGCCGCCTCAAAAGAGATCACCTACAGGACCTAAAGACAGTCTTCGATCTCATGCGGGCACATCAACTCAAAATGAACCCCGCTAAATCCTTCCTGGGGGTTTCTAGCGGCAAATTCTTGGGCTTTGTCATCACGGCAAAAGGCATTCATGTCGATCCCGAGAAGACTAAAGCCATCCTTAACATGGACCCTCCGAAGAACCTTCGAGAACTTCAGGGCTTACAGGGACGTTTGGCATACATCCGGAGGTTCATAGCAAACCTCTCCGGTAAATGTCAACCCTTTACTCAGCTCATGAAGAAGGGAGTCTCTTATGTCTGGACAGAGGAGTGCCAAAAGGCTTTCGACGACATCAAGGCTTACTTAACAAGCCCGCCAGTCCTAGTGGCACCTATCGCCGGCAAACCATTCCTCCTCTACGTCCGTGCCATGGATCATTCCCTCGGCGCTTTGCTGGCTCAAAACAGCGATGCAGGCTACGAGCAAGCAATCTACTAGCTCAGTCGAACACTCATCGGGGCCGAACACCGGTACAACCCCGTTGAAAAGGAGTGCTTGGCTTTGGTGTTTGCCATTCAGAAGACTCGTCATTACGTCTCGGGCCAGACAATTCACGTCATCTCCCGAGTCAATCCGCTCAGAGTTCTCATGACGAAGCCAGGGTCATTAAACTCCCGGCTGGCTACATGGGCGATCCTACTAACACCATACAACATGGTGTTTGTCCCGCAGAAGGCAGTCAAGGGTCAGGCTCTGGCTGACTTTTTAGCTGCACACCCCATCCCAGAATCTTCAAAACTCTATGAAGACATCCCGGATGAAGTCCAAGAATCAAACGTCACTGAAGGAAGCCCCGTTTGGCGAATGTTCTTCGATGGCGCTTCAAGAACGGGCCCCAATGGCCAAATCATCGCAGGAGTGGGGGTAGTCTTAGTCTCCCCCGATCAGCTGGTCATCCAGCGCGCATACTCCCTTTCGAAGCCGTGCTCCAACAATGTTGCTGAGTACAATGCACTCGTCATGGGACTCCAGCTAGCACAACAGCTGGGGGTGGATCATCTGGAAGCCTACGGCGACTCGAAACTCGTCGTAAACCAGATTCGGGGGCAATACGAGGTTCGCCATGAAGATTTGATCCCTTACCATGAAGTTGCATTGAACATCATTTCAACCTTCACTGGGTTCTTCATCGAACATGTACCCCGCCTACAAAACTTGGAGGCTGACGCTCTAGCTGGCCTCGCAGCCTCATTGGCCGCGCCCCTTGGGACTCAACACTATGTCACGGTAACTGGCCGAGACTTGATTTGTCCCAGAAACAACCTATGTTTGCAAATGGCTCACGCCATGCCGACAAATACTGGGGTTAATGTCCGAGACTGGAGGTTCCCGTTCATCGACTTCGCTGTCTACGGAATCCTTCCAGAGGACCCGAAGGAAGCCGTCTCAGTCAGGAGACGCTCTTTTCGATTCTACTACGATACAGCCACTAAAACGCTGTACCGACGCTCCTTCGACGGGCTTCTCCTTCGATGCATGTCTAACGAAGAAGCGGTCGAAGCTCTTCGAGAAGCTCATGACGGAACTTGCGGAGCTCACCAACCAGGGCCTAAGTTGCAAGATCGACTGCGACGTATGGGCTACTACTGGCCAACCATGGTTGCCGACGCAGTGGAATATGCTAAGAAGTGCCATGCATGCCAACTTCATGCAGACTTCATACATACACCATCTGAACCTCTACATCCTACAGTCGCCTCCTGGCCATTCGAAGCCTGGGGCATGGACATTGTAGGGCCAATCACCCCTCCTTCATCGAGAGGACACCGCTTCATCCTGGCCATCACCGATTACTTCTCCAAATGGGCGGAAGCAGTCCCACTAGCAGAAGTAAAAAGCACCAGGGTGGTCAGCTTTATCAAACACCATGTCATTTACCGTTTCGGGGTACCCCGGCGAATCATCCATGACAATGGTCCTCAGTTTATCAGCCACATTTTCAGCAGGTTCTGTGACAAGAATCGCATTCAAAACGTGGCCTCAACCGCCTACAATCCGGCAGCAAACGGATTGGCCGAGGCATTCAACAAAACTATCGTCAGGCTACTCAAAAAAGTCGTATCATCCAACAAACGCGACTGGGACGAAAAGCTTGGCGAATGCCTTTGGGCCTACCGCACAACGGTACGGACCCCAACAGGCAACACTCCATTCTCCCTGGTCTACGGGAGCGAAGCAGTACTGCCTCTCGAGATACAGATACCTTCGCTCCGCGTGGCAATCACAAACGATCTCACAGAAGAAGACAATCAACGTCGTCGTCTGCGGAAATTGGAGGCACTTGACGAAAAGCGTCTCCTAGCTCAACAACGCATCGAACTTTACCAAGCCCGTATATCACAGGCTTTCAACAAGAAGGTCAAGCAAAGAACTTTCCAAGTTGGCGACCTGGTTTAGCAGTCAGAAGGCCAATGGTGTTAACTCACAAGACACCAGGGAAGTTCGAGCCCAAATGGGAAGGACCCTTCATCATTGAGACGGTATACTCAAACGGTGCTTACCGGCTCGCCAAACCCAATGGGGACTTGTTCATGATGCCCATCAACGGCAAGTTCCTAAAGAAGTACTACTCTTGACATCCTCCAAGACATGTATTTCCCCAAACAACCTCTTTTCACAAAATCAATCGCTTCCGGAACCCAGCTGTTCCGTGGCATCCTTCCGTAGAAAGATAACCACGTCCATATTACCTCTGAGTTATCTCTCTACATCCTACAAAGCGGAACCTTACACTTCGTGAGCTTACGCTATCCTTCATGTTTACCACGTCCACATTACCTCTGAGTAAACATCCCGTACAAACAACTCCTACGTTGTCGTACATTGATCGCAGAACTTTCACGTCCACATTACCTCTGAGTTGTTCAGCGTATCCCCCAGGATCATTCCTACCACGTCCATAAACACCTCTGAGTAGGAAGATTCTATCATTTGAACCTAATGATTGCCATGTCCACATTACCTCTGAGCAAACATGTTGGTTCCTTTATATTTATTATCTGTACCTAAAAACTAAGGTGCGCAAAAGATAATAGGTCCACATAAATCATCAAGTTCATGAAATCAAAAATGAACACATCAAAGAGATAGTGTATTTCTTTATTTTTTAAAAGGAGTACAGAAATACGCTATTTCCCCAGCAAGAGTTGCAAAAAACACATAAAAAGAAGAGAAGCTACAATCCCCGATCCTCCCCAGGGTGGGATGAGAGTTCTCTGACTCGACGTCTCAGGTCGGCAGTGCGAGTTTCCATAGTCGCCTGGACTCGCAGCTCGGCTTCTTGACGCATTAACCCGACAGCCTCAGCGGAAGTTTTACTCTCATACTTCTCATCAAGCTGTCGTCGCTGCTGAGCCAAAGCAAGGGTCCGCTGAGTAAGAGTCGTTTCCTCCTGCTTGAATGCCACGTGTTCAGCCAGGACACGCTCAGCCTCTAGTTGAAGTTGGGCCCGCTGGTCTTCAAGACGGCGCATTTGAGCATCAACCTCTGCGATGTTAGCATCCACCGCAGCCCGCTTCTCCGTCGTCTTCTTCATAGATTGAGACAGCTGCTCCGCCGCAGCCTCAGTCCCAGCCACTTCACGCTCCCAACTGCTCACCTCGGCTCGATGGGAAGCCTCGATCTCAGCCATCGACTTTCCTATCTCTGCATCTATCAAGACCGAGAGGTCATTTCGTTGGATGCGCTGCAGTTCCGCGAGCCGCTCGTCCAGCTCCATCACCGAAACCTCCAGAATTTCGGCCATATGGTCATGGCCCTGGTGAATGCGGATCAGCTCGATACAAGGCATTGCCAAAGCTTTTGCCGCCGCAAAGCTCCCCTTGGCATCTACCACTGCAGATACACCTTTCTCCAGCATTTTGTACACTCCCTCGACGAGGAATTTCACATACCCGTCGGCTTCCGCCAACACCTGCGGCGTCATAGCAGGAGTTGAGGGAGCTACTACAGTTTGCGGACCGGAGGAAGATCTGCCGACCTCGATCTGAGAGGTTTGAATCTCGGCAGCAATAGGCTCTTCATCAACAGGGCCCAGACTGCTAGCCCGAGGAGCCGAAGGAACAGAAGGAGCCGACGCATGCGTCGTGATAGTACCCCAAGTAGAAGGAGCAACAGAGGGTTCCACACCCTTACCCTTCTCAAGCCCGGAGAAATCACCGACGTCAACGGCTACTTCTACCCCCGACATTCTATCAGCATCAGCTACCTCCCCCGGCAAAACGGGGAGATCGACATCTATCTCCTGGCCAGCCCCAGGAGACAAGACCGGCAGAAGGGTCTCACTCTTCTCAAATCCCTCTACAGGGACAAAATCTGTCGCTACCGCCTGATCGGTAGCCATCTCTATGTCCATGGTTGAAGCCAAGGTAGGATTCGGCAATGATTCAGCCGACCTCCCTTCATCATGACCAGGAGGGGAATCAACCTTCTCCTCTATCCTCACCGCTTCTGCTGCCCCCCGCAACGGACCCTTGTAACGCTGGAGGGACGTCACCAGAAGGCGACGAACTCCAATCCACTTCATCATCAGGATGCCTCGAGTCTGTAGGACCCTCAGCGTCCAAGGCCTCCACGGCAGATGGTACTATCCCAGAAGTTGTTGCGACTTCAAAGTCAGGAGATACTAAAACCTCCGCGGGAACATCTTCGGGACCCTCCTCCACAGGAGACATCATCGTTGGTGGAATGCGCTCCTCAGAAGAGCCTGCCACCTCCTTCGGCTTACTGGTGCCCGATTTCGAAGCACGAGACTTCTTCTTCAATCCCTACAAGAAGAAGAGCATAAGTCGCCACAATGACATAAAAAAAACTGGAATTATGAAGCACTCCTTACCTCAGCGGGAGCTAAGCCCGTTGGCGTTACAAGTGGCGTTTCCGTAATCTTCGGGGTCGACGTCCTTTTCGACCTTTTTGGTACAGAAGAACCAGCTTCTGTGTCAGCCCGTCTTTTCCCGACAGACGGGACTCTCACTGGTGCCACAGCAGCAGCCCGATACCCCGCTAATTCTGGCGGACGATATGACCGAGCTGCCACCAACATATTCGTGGTTGCTTCCAACTGGGTTCCAATGATGAAACTAGTCTCCCTGTCATAACCAGGAGACATAGTATTTATAGTGCAATACAGCTTGGCAGCCGGATATAAGATCGGCGGCCGAGGATTGCGAACTGGTGTGGTAAACTTAACGCTAGTACATCCAGCGTTATAATACTGCCAGCCCCGGGCTCCATCCAGCAAACTCCCGATGAAGCCTAGACTGCTACTGGGATTCCGCAGCATTAGCTGAGTGTAGCCAAATTGACGAGCAAATCGGCTTGGCAAGTACGGTTCCAGATAACACCTGTTCTGATTACGGTAGACCAGATGCGAAGGCCGGATACTCTGCAACCAACGAAAACTCCATTTCGGCAAAGTAATCGCATCCTCGCCAGAATCAACCAAATCCTGGTCGGTCTCGAAATTCTTGAAGATCGGGCCAACCTTCACGATTTCCCACCCCTGAAGGAAGGACAAAACCCTCCTACAAACGGGGACGCCAGTGTAAGACCACTTCCTCTTGTAGAAGCGGCGAATGAAGGCATCTCCTTCAACATGGTCCTCCTCAGGACCAGGACTCATCACATTCGGATGATGTAAGATCAGCCACCCCATAAGATAATGGAAAGGCAGCTCGGCCCGGGGAAAGTTGTCATTATTACCTTTCTCGTGGATCACATCATCAGCAAAAGACCTCAAACCGCGCAGCAGGTTGCACACCATCGCGGGGAGGAGAGCCAGAGGTCGTCCAAAGGCCAACTTCACTGCAGGCAAAATAAGATTCCGATGTACCCTCTCAACAGCACCGGATCCCCCTGCAAATATGCAATCCCGGAGCCATATCATCAAGTAGGCCGTCAACACTGCCTTAGATGACATCCGGTACCCGCAGTGCCAGAAACAGCTGTACGTGTTCTTGTCGCTCTCATTTGAATGTGGGGTCCTCTCGTCCAGCCGGGTTATTTCAGAACTCACTTCCGCGGGTGTCAAGCCCTGCGGAGTCGCAAACCGGATCCTCGAAGGATCCGCCAAATCCTGTCTAAAAACATAGTCCCTCCAAGCAGTCACGTGAGGTTGGGCCTTACCTTTGTCCCTTCGGTGCATCAGATAATGATGGCTCGTCACCTCCTTGAAAACGGCCATCATCTCCGGGTCCTTATCTTCCAAGACCTGGATCTCTTCATTCGATGGGAAATATTCCTCGTACGGTTCCGAGCCCCAAGGAAGCTTGGACACTTCGTACATGTCATAAAGGCCCAATCCCAACTCCCCTACTGGAGTAAAGAAGCTGCCAGTCTGGGCGTTGAAAAGCTCCAACAGCGCAAGGAACATCGGCTTATTGAGGTCCACGCCTGCCTGCGTGGCCCGAATGGCGGCAGTCAGCCCTATCTCTTTAAGCTCAACTTTGAACCTGGAAAGCACCCAGAAGGTCAACTCGTCCCACTTTGGGATGTAGTGACACCAACCTTCGACTCTAAAACCAGCTGTCGGATACGTGACCTTCGACGTCAGCATCCGATTTGCAAAAGTCGGGGCACTGAAGGGAAACGTGTCATTTGGGACTTCACTATAGATGCTCTCGGGACGCAAAGCTCGGTAACTGAACGAAGAACCAGTTCGTGAAGCGGTCAAGGTGTCTCGCTGGTTCGAGGTGGTGTCAATCGAAAGGGAGCCCCCCAAGGCACCTCCTTGAGAAGGAGTAAGTTCCCAACCCATCCTTCTCTTCGAAGCTAGACGATAAAAGGCTGTCAATGGCAACTGGCGGTCAACCTGCCGCATGTATAACATCATGCCCTTAGCAGCGAAGAACCAGTCTTCTCTGATCTTCAATATCTTCGCCTCGGAAGAGACTAATCGGTCGCCAAACAGAAACGCAGGCTTTAAGAAGGTCACACCTTCAGAATCAGCAGACTTCAGTTTACCGCTCTCCATCATACTCTGGAGGAAAAGCGGCAACTGGACCTGGATTTGTAGCATCCTCTCACGAGGTTGGTCCTGAAGGATAGCATCCTTTGCAGGGTTGATCACCGCCTCATCAAAATCAACTCCCATCTGGCAAAGAGAAGCGTCCAGAAGGACCTCATTCAACAAAGGGATCGTCATCGACACTGGCACAACAAAAGTGGAAGTCAGGCAAAAAGACAAAATATGTCAAGCAGACTGGCGCATTGCCAGGGTATGAACCCATACGCATCTGCTTCGGCGCATCATCAGGGCATAGGCCCATGCGCGTCAGCATGTCTCGGCGCATCATCAGGGCGTAAGCCCATGCGCGTTGGCATTGGAGCGTCGGCGCATTATCAGAGCGTGAGCCCATGCGCGTCAGCAAAGGCTTCGGCGCATCTTCAGGGAATAAAACCCATGCGCGTCAGCCATTAAAACCTCGGTGCATGATAAAGGTATAAACCTATGCACGTCGGCAGGACAGAACCTCGGCGTATCATCAAAGACCAAAGTCTATACGCGTCGGCAGTTAGGGCACAGGGCCCAAAGCAGAGACGAAACCCACCTGTCACCTCAGGACGAACGTCGGCAAGAGGCGCAAGAGTGATAGGTACATCCTCATCGACAGACTCCTTCGCTTTCTCCTTCCCCTTGCCGGCAGCGTCGCGAGGAGTCTTGGGAGCCATTCTCTCGAAGAAGGAGAAGTTAGGGTTTTGAAGAAGAAACTCTAAAGAAGCAGAGGCACAGAGAAGAAGAACCCTTTCTCTCTCCGACTCTTACCTATTTATAGGGCATGGTCGCACGCGTAAACAGATGACGTGTGATCTCAGCCGTCGCCTCGGGTTCTGTGCAAGGATAGCAGCAAATAAGACCAAAAGATCATCATTAATCTTTTCGGTTACCGAGGCACCATCATCATTAACTGAGAAGAGCATGCGCCCGAACAGGCATGCGCCCAGAAATCATGCGCCCTGACCTCCATGCTTCTTATTCAAAGTATTCCAAAACTTATTCAAAAGTTTTGAAAACTTTGAAGGGGGTCTTGTAGAAGCATGGAATTTCACAACCAGAAAGCCCATGCGCCAGACACTACATACGCTAGAACTCAGACGAAGAACTTCACAGCAAAGTCAATAAGTATAGACATTTGAAGAAGGACTTTTCATTTTATATATAAAAGTCTATTACATGTCTAGAAAAGGTTGTACAAAGGAGAATTTCTACAAAGAAAGAGCCTAAGTCTACAGCCAGCGGCCATCATGCGCCTTCAGATAAGCGCAGCGGCCACCATGCGTCTCCAGATAGGCGCAGCATCACTATGCGCCAACAGTGAGGCGCAGCAGATATCATGCGCCTCCATCCAGGCGCATCCCATCATCTCTTCAGCACCTCAGTTATGTGCATCCCTTCAGCCAAATTCTTCCAGCCAGGCTCACCTGGCCGAGCAGAGCCCAGTTATGTGCCGCTCTTCCAACCAGGCTCGCCCGATAAATGCTTCGACACAAAATATTTAACCCTCTGGCTGGAACCAACGCAAATGCTGTGACCAGGGGAGGCTTCGAAAGAGCCTCCAAAGCCGAAGGAAGACCGTGATCGAAACCACGGCTAAAGGAGCAGCTTTCGACACGATCAAAGTGGGGAAACCCCACTTTGCAGGAAGAGAGAGCCTTGCACCGCCATTCCGATCTACGGCTCTTCCGGAATAACGGAGACGAAGCTCGAGCATCCCTATCTTTGGATGCAACAGGCACCTTCCGCCTGCCTCAGAAGCCCTCGACTCCGTCTTTTGGATGTAACAGTCACCTTCAAGTGTATCAAAGACAACACAGCGTCTCATCTTCACCCTCGGGAGCACTTCGTCAGCAGAATGCACCCGTATGTTCAAGTTCATATTGGAAGTACGTGAGGGAATGAGAAGCAAATCTTCTCTCCATGCCACTATTTATAGGCCGGGCAGATCAAACCCACGCGCCAAGTGGATGGCCCTCCGAATTCCGTGCAATGAATTTACATTAAATGGATGAACCGGACGCCTCGAATTCAGCCAAACGGCTATTTATAGCACTCGAAGAGCGAGACAGCCGCATCATTAAAAGACATGTCCGATGCGCCAGCCAGACAGCGCATCACACGGACGTGCCCTTCGACATTAGGCGCATCACACAGACGCGCCCTACAGTACTCGGCGTATTATAGAGGGTGCGCCCCCACACATCTCCATACCGAGTGGAATGCCAACCGACGCGCCCACTCAGCTGTCTATCGAACGTCACCAACATTAAATGCTGAACTGACAGAGTTGGCAGCACGCCTCCCAAAGTCTGAACAGTTGACAGCTTTATTCAGAAAACGAAGCGTCGGCAACATCAGCATCATCATGACTCTATTCCGACGGCTACTGCCACGTGGCCACCCGCATGCGCCTCTACGGCCATGCGTCCACATCCACATGCGCCTCTACGGCCATGCGTCCAAACCAGTATGCGCCTCAAAAGCCATGCGCCCCAGACTGATCTCTGATCCCGAAAGACAGAAGGAAAGTCGCCTGCATGCGCCTCAAAAGCCATGCGCCCCAAATGGTTTGTAACTCCTAAAGGTTATGAGCCGCAGCCTCCTCCTGCGCCCAATCCAAGGCACAGCCCACCAGATCACTCCTCTCCACCAAATCCGAGATCTTCGAACCATGAGTCGACGACACGTGTCTTTTGACTCAACTCGTCCAAGATTTCAGCAACGGAAAGATCTTCCCTCTGCTACGTGCCGGCTCACGACAGCAGTATGAAGAGTTCTCCCCCTCGATCAGGGCGCAGCATCCATGCGCCTCCATCAGCAACCTCCACGTGGCGTCCCCATACCGGCGCATCCTACATGCGCGCATGAGCAGCCAGCCTACAAAACTATAAATAGAAGGATCATCCCCTTCACACACACACAGAGACTCAGAACATAAGACTCACAGAGAATCCACAACAGAGAATCACCGGACAGGCAGTTCTAGACACTCAACGTCTTCCTCCTTTCGGCAAGCTCCAGCACCCAGAGTAATCAACACCTTCAGAGAACCGATAACCGCCGTCAGCCGGTCAACGGAGTCAACGCATTACCACTCGCTCCATTGGCACTAAGGACCCAGCTTAAACAAAAGTGTACTCCTAGGACTACATCTAAGTCCTATATTGTATCACTGTTCTGTTTGTATTAAGATTTCAATCAAAACAATTTTAATGGCAAACAGTGAGAATTTTCAGTTGGATAAGGATTGAGATTTTTAAAACCCAAATAGATAATTCAATTATTAAATTTAAAATCAATGAAATCAATCTAAATCCAAATTTAGTTCCAATTTAAATCTAGGTAATCTAAACTCAATTTAAATATAAATTCTATCTTTAATTTAAACTATTTAAATCAAATCCAATAAATCTAACCACAATTTAAAGTTTAATAATTAAACTAAAATATCTTTTTATAATTAATTAAAAATAATTTCAAAAATAAACAAATATTCTTAAATATCTTTTTGAATAATAGAATATTAATATTAATAAATTTTGAAAATAGAAATATGTATAAATTTATATTAATGTACCTCATATGCAAGAAATATTTGCATAAAATAGTTTCCTAAATTACCACTATTAAAATAAATTAAGTAATAAGTTTTGGCAACCTTGGTAGATACTTTTCACAACTAATTAATAAAAATAATTATTATATATATATTATTTTGAAGCCGTCACCGATAATAAAATAAAAAAACATTTATCAAAAAAACATATGTACCTCGTCCATATTCGCACTCGACGAGTAAATACGAAAAACGTAAATTCCCGTGCGACGTACAATACGACTATGCGACGTATAAATACAAAAAAAATTAGTACTAAAAATATAGAAGAAATTTAGGGGTTTTACAGCCCGAACTCTGTCTCAGAGAAACCTACAAAAAAGAAGAAAATTCCATTTATAAACACTCATTCATTCTTCATCGTCTCTATCTATTCCTAAGCTTTCTATCCCATTTACAAAGCCTTAATTTTCAAATCACCAAGACAACTCCTATCCTTCTAGTGTCGGTGGTTTTCGATTAGGAGTATTCGAGTTGTACAAAGCTTGGCCTATAAAAGTTTTTCTCAGAAAGGTGTTGTTGAAGTTTGATCGTGGGCTTCGGGTAAAAACACGACGGTGGTAAAGTTGGCGTGTTCTTCGGAGTAAAGCACGCGGTGTAATCTATATTCAAAATAGTGGATTAGAGCGAGCGAGAGTTCTTGCGAACTGAACTGGTCCTCTCAGAGGAAAACCAGTATGAACCTGCTGTCTCTGCATATTACTTTCTTGTCTCCACTATTTACTACTTTACTTGCATTTAAATTTGGTTACATATTTGCTTCACCTGTTTAGATAAATTTTAATTGGTAATTATTTTTTTCGCTGCACTCTATTCACCCCCCTCTAGAAGTACCATCGATCCTACAATTGGTATCAGAGCTAGGTTTATCTCTAGACGGATTAAAACTCCTTGAGATATGGCATCCCTACATCCAAGCAATGGTGAAGGCCAATCAACAAATAGACCACCCCTATTTGATGGCACAAACTAAATGTACTGGAAGATACGGATGAGCTTTTACCTTAAGTCACTTTATTTTGATTTATAGTCGATTGTCATAAATTGCTATAAGAAACCACTGGTATTATGGTAGAAGGTGTTTTAGTTAAAAAATATATTTAATAGACATACCGGCAGTGAAAAGAAATAAGCTAGTCTTGATGCAAAAGCATCAATACTTTATTTTGTGCTATAGATAGAATTGAGTTTAATAGAGTTTCTATATGTGCTATATCTCACGAGATTTGGAAGCTTCTTGAGGTTACTCATGAAGCGCACTTCACAAGTCAAGGAGTCCAAAATCTCACGACTAACACAAGAGTATGAGGCATTCAAAATGAAGCCTAATGAGACTATCACAAATATGTTTACTCGGTTTTTAGATATTGGTAATCCTTTATCTTTCCAAGGAAAAGAATATAAGAACCATGAGAAGATTCAAAAGGTATTTCGCGGGCTAACAAAGAATTGGAATCCTAGAGCGACTGCCATTATTGATGAAAATGATCTCACGACAATAACTCTTCAAACCATTACGGAAAAGCTTATGATACATGAGCTGGACCTTAAAGATTTCGAATAGTCAGCTCCAAAAGAGAAGGCAATAGCATTCAAAGCTAACCATAAGACATCCTCCAACGATAAAAGTGAGACAGACTGCTTAGACAACGAACAAATGGCTCTCATGACAAGAAACTTCAGAAGATTCCTCAGATATGAGAAGTCGAACAAGAAGAAGAAAGATTCCAAAGATGATGAAGAACCTATCTGCTTCAGCTGTAAAAGAACAGGTCATATCAAGAAGGACTGTCCTGTCATAAGAAAGGAAAGCAGATACGATCAGACAAACAAGAGAAGGTCCTGTTCTAGAAACTATGCAAACACTAGCATCTGGTGTGAAAGCGAAGCTAGTGACTCTGAAGAAGAAGAGAAGCCTTACAACAAAGCAAACCTATAATTCATGGCTACCGATGCTAGCGTAGTATCAAACCCTCTCTATGAAGAATTTACTTTTGATGAATTGTTTGATGCTTTCACTGATCTATTAGAAGATCAGAGGAAATGATAGATATATACAAGAGTGCTAAGAAAGAGCTAAAATTTGTACAATTTGAGTTTTCAAAGCAATCTAGAATGCTAGAAGATATTAGAGACTCTTCTAGTGACACCAATGAGATTACTTCTTTGAAGTTAAGCGTACATGAAGCTCTTGAGAAGCTTGAGGAAGCTAATCAAGGGAATGTTAAACTTAACGATCTCTATGAACTAGAGAAAAAAGTATAACATTGCTGCTCAGAGAGTAGATGCACTCACGGTCAAGTATAATGAATCCTATGACATTTTTAAGAGGTTAGAAATCAAACTGCACAAACAGGTTGATAAAACCGTAGCTCAGGTAAACACAAGTCATAAGGCCAAACACAAGTACAATATGACCAACATTGTTAAAACTGGTAGAAGCCATGCTTATATGTATACCTTTTCTAACAGTAAGAAAACATACACATCTTCAAAAACTCATATACATGATTTTCAAACAACACCTAGAACCAACAGTTCTAGTAGATATGAATGTTTATATGTGGATTAAAAGGATATGTATCACCTCAGTGCAAGATTAGAAAGCTAGTAGATATGAATGTTTATATGTGGGTTGCAAAAACTAACATATCAGGACCCTCAAGAAAGTAGGTACCAAAGGTTACATCTCCAACTTGTGTTGTAGGTGGACCTTCCTCCTCCCACTAAAAGCAAGTAGATTCTCGATAGTGGTTGCTCCAGGCACATGACAAATGACAACACGTTGTTTGCAACTCTATCGATGAAGAAAGAAGGCGACGTCTCCTTTGGAAATAATCTGAAAGGACATATTATTGGAATTGGTGACATAGGTACTTCTTCCTCACCTATTATTAAAGATGTATGCTTAGTAATAGAATTAAAATATAACCTACTAAGTATTAATCAACTGACTGATCATGGTTATGGATTAATTTTGTTAAAAATAGATATTATATTTATGATATATCTTCTGGAACAACTTCCTTTGAGGGAATAAAAGAGGACGACATATATGTATTATATTTATCAGAGAAAAATAACAATACAAGGAAGTATTTGTTCACAAATCAAGACGATAGCAGGATATGTCATATGCGTCTTTGACATACGAACATGGACACTACTGCAAGATTGTCCACCAAGAAACTGGTAAGAGGCTTACCTAAAATAATTTTCAGGAAAGACATGGTCTGTGCCGAATGTGAAAAGAACAAGGCATCTAGATCATCTTTCAAATCAATAAATGTTGTAAGTACCTCTAGACCTTTGCAATTATTTTATATGGACTTGTTTGGACCAAGTAGAGTCATCAGTCTTTATGCTTACAGGATAGTTGATGACTACTCACGATATACTTGGATTTACTTTCTTACAAGTAAGAATAAGGCCTTTTCTGAATTTGTCTTTTTGTAAACAAGTTGTAAAATGAGAAAGGATTCATGAATACTCGGATATGAAGTGATCACGAAGATGAATTAGATAAGCATAAGTTTAAATCATTTTGTGATTCAAATGGGTTATCACCTGAATTCTCGTGCCCCAAGACTCCTCAATAGAATAGAGTTATGGAGAGAAAGAATAGAACTCTTGGCGATATGGCTAGAGTTATGCTTAACCAGTATAATCTTCCTAAGTATTTTTTGGCAGAAGCTGTCAATACAGCATGTCATGTTCTGAATAGAGTTCTAATTAGACCCATCTCTAAGAAGACTCCTTATGAATTATGGTTTAATAGAACTCCTAAGATCAGCTATTTCAAGGTCTTTGGTTGCAAATATTTTAATACAAAAGACAACTTGAAAAAATTTGATGAAAAAACTGATGAGGGCATATTCTTGGGTTATGCGGCAAAGAGTAAAGGATACAAAGTATTCAACAAGAGGTCACTCATTGTTGAAGAATCAATATATGTCAAATTCGAAGAGCTGAATAGTCAACGCAATGACGACAATGACAATGAAGAAGAGAAATCTCCCTCAAAAGATACACCATCCACGTCCTATCTGGAGAGTCTTTCGAAACGAATGAGGTTTATGCCAGACCATCTAGAAGAACTGGTAATAGGTGACATATCAAGAGGTGTAAGTACTTGCTCAAGCACAAGAGAGTTAGTAGTAGCTAATGTTGCATTTATTTCCAAAATAGAACCTAAAAATATTTTAGAAGCTTTTAATGATGAATATTGGATTTCTACAATACAAGATGAACTCAGCCAACTTGAGCGGATATCAAGTTTGGAAACTTGTTCCTAGACCGATTAATCACCCGATCACTAGTATTAAGTGGGTGTTCCGAAATAAATTAGATGAGAATGGCTCAATCACACACAATAAAGCACGTCTAGTAGCTCAAGGCTATAATCAAGAAAAAGGAATTGACTATGATGAGACGTATGCTCCAGTTGCTAGACTAGAGTCCATTCATATGTTTTGTGCTTTTGTAAGTTTTTATGGCTATAAACCCTTTCAAATGGATGTCAAAAGTGCTTTTGTAAATGGTTTTATAAAATAGTAGGTTTTTTTAAAACATTCCCATGGTTTCGAAGATTTGAAAAATACAGATCACGTATTCAAGCTTGGCAAGGTTCTTTATGGACTCAAACAAGCACCTAGTTCATGGTATGTGCACCTTAGTTCTTGAACACGGTTTTTCAAAAAGGAAGGTTGATTCAACTCTTTTAATAAAATCTTTGGATATAAATATTTTATTAGTGCAGATTTATGTAGATGACATAATTTTCAGATCAACTAATGAGATTCTATGTAATGAGTTTGCTAAGTGTATGCAGAGTGAATTCGAAATGAGCATGATGGGAGAACTAATATTCTTTCTAGGGCTTCAAATCAAGCAGAGTTCACAAGGTATATTCATCAATTAAGTAAAATATATAAAAGACCTGCTAAAGAAATTGGACATGGATAACGTCAAACCAATTGGCACACCAATAGCAACGTATGCAAAGCATGATACAGATGAAAGTGGTATACCAGCTGATGTACATAAGTACAGAGGTATGATTGGTAGTTTACTGTATTAACTGCTAGTCGGCCTGACATTATGTTCTTTGTATGCTATGTGCATGGTATCAGGCTTATCCTAAAGAATCACATGTGAGCGCCGTTAAGCGTATCCTGTGATACCTTAAAGAAACTTTGATGACTGGTCTTTGGTATCCCAAAACCTATTCGTTTGACCTGGTAGGTTACTCGGACGCAAATTTTGCTGGATGAAAAGTCGATCGTAAAAGTACCAGTCGTACATGTCATTTTCTAGGAAAGTCGTTAGTCTTCTGGTTTTTTAAGAAACAAAATTCTGTTGCATTATCAACATCTGAAGCTGAATATATAGCTACAGGACGTTGTTGTGTATAAATTTTATGGATGAAGCAAACCTTGGAAGTATCAATTATCATTTCATCACATTCCTATTTACTGCAATAACATTAGCTCTATTAATCTCACGAAGAATCCTATATGTCATTCTCGCACTAAACACATAGAAATTAGACATCATTTTCTTAGAGATCATGTTTTATAAGGAGATATTAATTTTGAATTTGTTAACACTGAACATCAACTAGCTGACATCTTTACTGATCCCTTGGTCGAATATCGTTTTAACTTTATATAAAAGAAAATAGGAATTTTGGATGTTGAAGTAATATAATTAAATATTGTTGATTAATACTCATAAAATCGTGGAAAATATTTTGGTTATAAGTCGAAAGGGCCCTTTTATCACACAGGCATAAATAGCTTGAAGCGACACGGTGTACTAGTCTTCAGACTACCACTAGCTGGGATCCCGCCCCTACAGCTAACTCGAAATATTTGACACAATTTATGTGTTATTAATTGATTAATATTAATTATTTATGTCAACACAACTATTCCTATTCAAATTCGTATTTATGTTAAAAACTATCACACACTTTCCAACATCTGTTTTGATTTCCAGGTGACCAAACTCGATCAGAGTTCTGGCCAAACTCGGACCGAACTCGGTCTGGGTGAATTCGAACGGAAGCTGGACAGTCGATCCCCTTCCTTATTTAAACCCTTAAACATCATCTTCTTCCTCATCACATCTACCTCCATCTACCGAATACCCTAACCCTAACTTCTTGGTTCCTCCTCCTCCAAGCTTCTCAAGTCTTCAAACTTTGGAATCGAAGCTCTCTCGAAGTTCTCTTCAACTGTTTATTCTCAATTTCGGTATGTCTTTATTCTCTCAACTCTTTTATTTCAATGGCTCCTAAAATTCCTACCTCTTCGAAAAGGAAAGTCGATAAAGGTTCATCCTCTACTCCTCATGAGACGGCCTTCTTTTCTCTTTTCAGTCTATCTAAACCCGGCGGAGATTACTTTGATGAATTTATATTTGTGTCACAAGAGGCATCAAATCAGTGGTTTAATGATTTTCATTAAAGAAAGATCTGTCTGGGTGCTCCAATCAATTTCATATTATTTTTTGGTAACTTAAAATTTTTTGAACACCATCAGTTGCTAGATCTAGTTCAATCTAGTTTTCCTATATGTTCAAATGCTATCAGCATATTTTATTGCAACTTATCGGTCACTAACAAAAAAGTTAAATCAAAAGTTGGTGGAGTAGATATTGACTTTAATGCCGATGATTTGGCTATCATTATTAACATTCCCAATGTTGGAGAAGCATTAGTTGATATCACTCAAGTGCAATTTCTTAATGGGATAATTTTTGATTCATTCCGTGACTCGTTATGTGAACCAAACCCTCGTCCGAAAGGCACTTTTCGTCCTAGGCATATGAACAACTATTTATATAACCTTCACAGGATGATATTCTCCACCATCATTCCTAAAAACACTGCCACAGATGAGATTTCCTACTTAAAGCTTTCAGCTATCTATCATCTCCACTTTCATGTACCCTTCAGTCTACCTACGACTATCATTGTCGCTATGGGATGTTGTCAGAAGAAATCGCGATGACTTCTATATGAGATGTATCTCCCGTATATTTTTTAGTACTTTGAGGTTGTACTTGAAGACTGTCCACAGGATGGTGCTCCTGCTTATCTTCATGAGCATCGACTTACTGCTCCTGTTTCATCCGGTCAGGCTCCTCCTCCTCCAATTGACCCATCAGTTGCTCATACTCATCCTCCCGGTGGCATTACCTTTGAGTCAGTACTCCAGGCTCTTATGATGGACCAGTTTTGTTCCATGGACTTTCATACCACCCTCCAGCTCCAGGCCATATCCAACTTTGTGTGGGATATGTCATATAGTGTTGCTCACAACATTAGTGGACCCATCCCAATGGTTCGTGATCCCACCAGATTTGGCTATCACATTGATGATCCAGAGGCTCAGCGATACTTTGACCCTGCTGCGGCTCGTTATGATCCCAACCGTTCTGCTGAGACCGGTCCTTCCAGTGCTTTTGGTGCTGATGATGATGAGGATGATGACTGAGGTTATATTTCCTTGTGATAGTTCACCACTAGTTATGTTTTATTTTTATTTTTTTATGATTATGTATTAGTGATATATGCTTCTTTCAAGTATTATCCATTTAGTTGCTTTTGTGTGATATATAAGTGATGTATGAACTCTATGCTAGTATTTCTTATTTTAGTACTATGCATTTTCGTATCATTTTAAATTTTTTTTATATCTTGACTGTGCTGAGGATAACTAATTGATCACATCATTTTGCTTATGTGGCAAAACGAGGGAGTATTAATATCATAGATACTTATTATCAATTATTATTTATTATTGACTAAATTAAAAGTTACTAAAAGTTTGTTTGGAGAAACTTGTTCATTCTAGACATTCACAGATATTCATCCAATTGTTACATGGGAGTAACAAGACTTGTTAGTACATTACGGGGGAGCACATATATTGTGCCAATAATGACGGCCAAAGCTACTATCGTACCCTCAGTACCGCATCAAGTCTACTTCCAGATCGAGCTGAACCGTTTCCTAAGTATCAATCGTAGTTTTGTCAAATTATCAAAATAGGGGAGATTGTTGGCATATTAAGCCATGGTCAAACCGATTTCGATAATTGACTTAAAAATCTGAACTTGATATGAAAAGAAACAAAGAATTTACAGACTTCGTCTACGCTAATTTTTCACATTTATTCTATAATTTTCTTTTATTGAGTCTAGATTATACTGTTAGTCGGGATTACTGGCATTAGAATTTTTATTAATCCTTGACCCAAACCTAACCTATATCCAAAAACGAAACCAGCACTCAAAAACTCTACAAACCAAAATGACCTAGAATTTACCAAACCGAACTCGGCCTGAGTTCTGCCCGAACTCGGCCCGAACTCGATCAAGTCAAATTACTCCTGGTCAGCTGCATTTTCCTACTCCTTTGGATCTGCAACGTTCAAAAAATCTGAACGTTAACCTACCGAGTTCTGCCTGAACTCTGTCTCAGAAAAACCTATAAAAAGAGAAGAAATTTCCATTTGTAAACACTCATTCATTCTTCATCTTCTCTATCAATTACTAAGCTTTCTATCCCATTTACAAAGCCTTAATCTTCAAATCTTTAAGCCAACTCCGATCCTTCTAGTGCCGGTGGTTTCTGATTAGGAGTATTTGAGTTGTACAAAGCTTGGCGTATAGAAGCTTTTCTCATATAGGTGTTGTTGAAGTTTGATCGTGGGCTTCGGATAAAAATACGACGGTGGTGAAGTTGGCGTGTTCTTCGGAGTAAAGCACGTGGTGTAATCTCTATTCAAGATAGTGGATTATTGCGAGCAAGAGTTCTCGTGAACTTGACTAGTCCTCTTAGAGGCAAACCAATATAAAGCTGTTGTCTTTGCATATTGCTTTCTTGTCTCCACTATTTACTGCTTTACTTGCATTTAAATTGGTTACTTATTTGCTTCACCTGCTTAGATAATTTTTAATTTGTAATTATTTTTTCGTTGTACTCTATTCACCCCCTATTGAGGTGCCATCAATCCTACAACCTCGAGGAGGGAAAACTTAGCTTGCGAGATTGGCGGTTGTTATTTGTGTTTGTAACTTATACAAAATATTGTCTAAGAAATACCTAGTATTCTAATGTGCATAAGAGTAATTCAACGACAATTTTTTATTAATAAAATAAGGAATTTTATCCTGAAGGTTACATCATCTAAAGAATGCACCTCAATATTGGTACATACTTAGTCTCCTAGCTCCTCGTCAGTAAGAACTAGGGCCGCCATGGGTGACGGTGGAGGAGGCTTTCGCTTCAACTTGACCACTAAGGGAGCTGCAATCGGAGGTTCCTACGCCATCAGAGTTGGCTTGGGGGTCTTCCGAGAGAGCCTTATTTTCATAGGCTCTTGACTGGTAGTGGATACCATAGAGGGCGATCATGCTGGAGCCTTTCCTCGAAGCTTGATGATGAGAGAAGATGACATTTTGGGAGATTTCCCTTTTAGTTGGACCCTTAGTGGCATTTCGGTCACAATCGTACTTTTTGATGCAGTGTCTACCTCGTCGTCGATATCATTGGCATCATCATCCCATGGGACTGACTTATACAGATCAGCATCCGTACAGTATGCTTCGAGTCCATAAAACAGATCGATATTAGCAAACTCGGTCTTGATAGTCCCGTCGTCGGCCACGTATTTCATGCATTGAACGAGAGTGGAGGGCACGACTATATACTCATAAATCCATGGTCGAACCTGTTTACCCAAAATGGATCGCAGTCAACCTAATCTTGATAATTAACAAGACGATATCAGTTATGATCCAACTTGACACATCAAGCTCCAAAACAGACAATCACCACACATCAGCTCAAGACGAACATCATCGACAATTGCTATGACATGTTGCTGGTTACTTGTTCTCTGAGTCTGTATTTTACTTTTTATTGAGTCTAGGCTATTGTAAGTTGAGTTGCACTGAGTATCTCAACCCTAGACTTTACACCCAAAGCTCCATAAACAAAAGTCCAAAAACCTTCCAAGCCTAAAACAGTCCACTGAACCTTATGTCCCCTAGGAGACAAAGTTCGGGCCGACCTCTGCCCCACACAGAGTTCGGGCCGAACTCTGCCCCCTTAATTTTATGAACTAATTTTTAGGGTTTGCTGGCTTCTAGTTGTCTAACGGCTAAATATTTGAAAATTTGGGACAGAGTTCTGGCCGAACTCTGCCTTCCTGGACTAGTATACATAGGCCTTGATTCCTCTCATTTTTAATCATCAAATCTTTTCATCTTCTCTTTTTTTATAGCCTATACATTCAAGTTCTTATTCTTCTCATCTAACTTGCCACAAAACTTTCCAAGCCCCCCATGGTGCTCAGTGCGAGTCAACTAGAAGTTTGTGTGCACGAGTTTCAAAAGAAGTCACTTGAAAAATTCTAAGTCTCGCCATCTGCGAATCTGTAAGAAGTTGACGTGATCTTCTGAGTAAAGACACGTGTTTGTATGCTATTTCACAAATAGTAGATTTTAATCTTGAGCTAGAGTTCTCAGGCTTGGACTAGTCCTCTACGAGGGAAAGCAGGTTAAAAAAACTGTTGTGTCTGTATATGCTTCTTTGATGTCAATTTATATTCCGCACTTATACTCTGATTATTCTTTCTATTGGTTGGACTTGAATAGAGTTATCTTTTAATTGGGTATTATCGACACATACTCTATTCACCCCTCCTCTAGAGTTTCCTACACGTACTTCAATTGGTATTAGAGCTCTGTTCTCTTATATCGGGTTAACATCCTAAGAGCTGATCCATGGAAACCACACAACCTACCTTTTCCAACTATAGTGAGGGACAATCCACAAATAGGCCACCCCTATTTGACGGAACTAACTGTACCTATTGAAAAACTAGGATGAGTTTTTATCTTAAGTCTCTAGACTTTGATCTTTGGACTATCGTCACGGATGGTTACAAAAAGCCTGCCATAATAGCTGTCGAGGGGACTCTTGTTGAAAAACCCTAGGATAAATATTCTGACTAGGAAAAGAAAAAGGCAAGTCTAGATGCTAGGGCTATTAATGCTCTCTTTTGTGCAATAGACAAAACATAATTCAATAGGGTCTCTACATGCTCCACCTCACAAGAAGTATGGAGGCTTCTGGAGGTGACTTATGAAGGAACCACACAGGTTAAAGAATCAAAGATCAGCCATTTGACACAAGAATATGAGGCATTCAAAATGAAGCCAAAATGAGATGATTACTCAGATGTTCACCAGATTCTTCGACATCGTCAACCCTCTATCTTTCTTTGGCAAAGTATATTCCAACCATGAGAAGATACACAAAGTGCTAAGAGGATTGCCGAAGATCTTGAACCCCAAGGTTACGATAATTATTGAAGGATGATCTTACGGCTATGTCACTAGAAACTCTGATGGGCAAGCTGATGACGCATGTGCTCGATCTCACAGATTTTGAAGATACTGCTCCAAAAAAAAAGAAATTGCCTTAAGATCTCATCACCAAGAACTATCACAGAGGAAACTGATGACGATGATTCTGAAGGTGACGATCAAGCACTCATGGTTCAAAATTTCAAGAAGTTCCTATGCTTCAACCGAAGAAAGAAGGAACAAAAAGACGATGAGGACCCACATGTTTCGGATACAAGAAGACAGGACACGTCAGAAAAGATTGTCATGTAGCAAAGAAAAGAAGCAGATACGAAAAGCCGTACAAGAAGCCAACCTCAAAAAAGTATGGCAACACTAGAATCTGGCACAAAAGTGTGGCCAGTGATTCAGACGAAGAAGAGGACTCTTCGCAAGACACAGCAAACGTCTGCCTAATGGCAATTTTAGATAAGATAGATGATTCTTTTGATGACTTATCTTTTGATGAACTAGGTGATGCCTTTAGTGAACTACTTGAAGACAATAAAAAGGTTATTAACAAATATAAATATGCTAAAGATAAAATCACGGCTCATGAAGCCGAGATACATAGACTTTCATGCTTATTAGAAAATGTTAGAAATACTACACCCACAAAAAACACTGAGGAGGTATCTAAGCTTAAGTTAAACTTACACGATGCCGAATCTCTTAATGAGAAGCAAACACATGATATCACTGCTTTAAATAAGAACTTACTGAAGAGAAAACAAGTACAAGATTGCTACTGGTAGAATATTTGGTCTTACTACTAAATGTGATGTGTTGCATGCTGCCTCTAAGAAATTAGAGATTAGACTGGGTAAACAGGTTATTCAACCTCAAACTCAATCTCATAATCACAACACTTACACTAAACACCAGACGACTGAACACAAGAGAGCACGTCATTACAAGAACACTCATCCAAATACCGCACAAAAATATGCCTTTATTGTACACCTACTCCCATGCAACACGTAAAGCATACACACGTAGTTATAATCATCCTGCTACTACACGTAATTATTATCATCATCCTACTATTACACATATTTATCATCATCCTACAGCTACATATAGACATCTCTATCATCCTGCACCCAACACCAATATGCATGCTACATGTACTTATTGTGGTTTACATGGACATATATCACCACAGTGTAGAATTAGAAAACTACTGGATATTAATCTATATGCATGGGTACCAAAGACTAACTTTTCAGGACCCACAAGAATCTGGGTACCAAAGGTCACATCTACTCATGGTATAGGTGGACCATCCTTCTCAAACTAGAAGCAAATAGATTCTCGATAGAGGGTGCTCGTGACATATGACTGGAGATGCTAATCTATTCGCAATACTATCGATAAAAAGGGAAGGATATGTTTCCTTCGGCAATAATCTGAAAGTATATATCATAGGCAACGGTACAATGGGTTATCCTCCTTCTCCCGTTATTAAGGATATCTATCTAGTGACCGGGTTAAAGCATAACCTGCTCAGCATTAGTCATCTTGCTGATCATGGATATGATATTAACTTCGGTAAAACTAAATGCTTTATCTATGATAGATCATCTGGAGACATCGTGTTCGAAGGGATAAGGAAAGGTAACATATATATTTTCTATCTATCTAGAGATACTAACAGTGTAGGTTGATGCATTTACGCCCACAAAGATGAAAGGCTATTATGGCATCAGCATCTTGGTCATGAAAACATGGACATCATATCAAGACTATCTACCAATAAGCTAGTAAGAGGATTTCCTGAAATCATATTCAAAAAGGACATGGTATGTGCCAAATATGAAAAGAATAAGGCTACCAAATCTTCTTTTAAATCCATCAACACTGTAAGTACCACTCGACCTTTGCAATTACTCCATATAGATTTATTTGGTCCTAGTAGAGTAGCCAGTCTTGGCGGAAAACTCTATCCTTTCGTAATTGTTGATGACTTTTCAAGATTCACTTGGGTTTTCTTTCTTGCAAATAAAGGTGAAACTATTTCAGTTTTTAAATTTTTTGCTAAAAAGGTCCAAAACAAAAAAGGCTACATGATTACTCGTATTCGAAGTGATCATGGTGGCGAATTCGAAAATTCTGATTTTGAAAATTTTTGTGATTTAAATGGCTTTAATCATGAGTTTTCTTGTCCTAGAACTCCTCAACAAAATGGCGTTGTGGAGCGGAAGAATAGGACTCTTGGCAATATAGCTAGAGTCATGCTGAATCAATTTTCTCTTTCGAAATATTTTTGGGCAGAAGCTGTCAGTACAATGTGCCATGTTTTGAATAGTGTTTTGATTCGACCTATTTTGAAGAAAATACCCTATGAGCTTTTGTTTGGTAGAACTCCAAATGTTTCTTACTTTCGAGTGTATGGCTGTAGATATTTTATCCTGAATACCAAAGATAACTTAGGCAAGTTTGATACAAAAGCTGACGAAGGTATTCTTCTTGGTTATACTGCCAAGAGTAAGGGATATAGAGTATTCAACAAACACTCTATGATTGTTGAAGAGTCTACTAACGTAACTTTTGATGAGGACAATAGTATAGCTATCATTTCCGATGTAGATGAACCATCAACTTGCACTCCTGTGGATACACTACCCAAAACCAGTTCTCTGGAGAGCTTACCAAAGAAGTTCCAATTCAAACCTTCACATCCAGAAAACTTGGTAATAGATGAGGTATCGAAAGGGGTAACTACTTGATCTTCTTTAAGAGATTCTATTGCTAGCACTGCTTTTATTTCTTAAATTGAACATAAAAATATTTTAGAAGCTTTTAATAATGAATTTTGGATATCTACAATGCAAGAAGAACTCAACCAATTCGAACGAAATCAGGTTTTGGAACCTGTTCCTAGACCTGCTGATCATTCAATCATTGGTACCAAATATTTTTTTTTTGCAACAAAGTTAATGAGGACGGTTCGGTCATTCGCAACAAGGCTCGTCTCATAGCTCAAGCATACAACCAAGAGGAGGGTATCGACTACGATGAGACGTATGCTCCTGTTGCACGACTTGAATCTATTCGGATGCTTTGCGCCTTTGTAAATGTCCAAAACTTTAAACTTTTTCAAATTGATGTGAAAAGTGTTTTTCTAAATGGTTTTATTAAAGAAGAGTTTTTGTTAAGCAACCCCCTGGTTTTGAAAATCAAAAAACTTTCGACTATGTTTTTAAACTTAAGAAAGCTCTTTGTGGCCCCAAACAAGCTACTTGAGCTTGGTATGAACGCCTTAATACTTTCTTACTTGATAAAGGTTTTTCAGAAAGAAAAATTGACACTACACTTTCATAAATTCCTTTGATGACACTGTCTTGTTAGTATAAATTTATGTAGATAATATTATATTTGGGTCTACTAATGAGGGTCTATGCAAAGATTTTGCCAAGTGTATGCAGAACGAGTTTGAGATGAGCATGATGGAGGAGCTCAACTACTTCCTTAGACTACAAATCAAACAATACTGACAAGGCGTCTTCATCAATCAGTCAAAGTATACAAAGGATATGCTGAAAAAGTTTGAGCTTGACAACATCAAACCTATTAGCACTCTTGTAGCTACTATAACAAAGCTGAAACCTGATGAAAGCGGCAAACCGGTCAATCAACGTAATTATTGGTGTATAATTGGTAGTCTATTGTATTTAACTGCTAGTCGTCCCGATATTATGTTTAGCATTTGCTTATGTTCTAGATATCATGCTAATCCTAAAGAATCATATATGACCGCTGTTTAGCGTATCTTTAGATATCTTAAAGGAACGATTATGGTAGGCTTGTGGTATCCCAAAACCTCTTCCTTTGACTTAATAGGATATTCCGATGCTGATTTTACGAGATGCAAAGTCGACCGTAAGAGTACCAGCGGCATGTTTCATTTGTTAGAAAAGGCTTTAGTCTCATGGTGTCACGACCCGCACCCAGTATAGGGGCACGAGAAGAGGGTACGTCCAGCATTCGCCACAGTATCGGCAGTAGAACGCTGTCCTAGGTTACTATCTAATCAACAACTCACGCAATTATATAATGTACTTGTCAATCTCAACTCCGAACGGAGGACAAGTATGGATATAATGAAATATCAATCACAGTCTAAGCACGATATGATAACACAGAAGTTTATAACTAAGACTAAATAACAACAACAAACCAACTACTAAATAATAATAATCTCAAAACAACAATATCTCAACTTATTACACTTCAAGTTCTAAAAATGAAAACTAAACCAAGTCAACTATCTAGTCTCCCGGTCACTCCTGAGTGTCGAGGCCAAAGGTAGCTAAGTCATCACCTGGTCCATAATAAGTAGGGCAAGTGTCCTCGGGACAAGCATCTGTAATATTTTCAACAGGTCCAGTCAGGATAGGAACGAGCACAACTCATCAAGAAATCCAAGTAAATGACAAGAACTATAAAGCAGTTTATAGACAGTTATATTGATAAACGTGGCAGTTTTATACAGGTAGTGATGTAGAGAAACAGTTAAGGTACAAGGAAAGTAAGGTAACTAATCAAGAGGAGAAATATGGCAATGAAGACTGTAAAATATGATCTAGCTGAACTAGAGTAACATGATATAAGTCCAGATAGTATAATATGAGTCGAGTGTAATCCCAATGTGAGTCCAGATAATGTAAATCTAATACCAGATTATTCCAGTACAAGATGAGTCCAGTATAAGGTGAGTACTGTCAGTGATCAATGATTCCAGGGTGAATCCAGACTATACTCTAAAAGTGTATTTTAAAATATTGAGATCGACATGTAAACGGCTGTAGGTAATACGGTACATCGTACACTCGACCAAGTATGCGATGGCTATCATTCCAGTATTCCAAGGGAGTGGTTCCAGAATTTGGGAAAGTTCACATGTCTACTCTAATATTTTCCCGCCCAACAAGTACAAGTGAATCCATAACCCGACACGAAAATAAGTACAAGTCTAGCCAGAACATGAATGATTCCAGTAGGTGATTCCAGTAGGTAATTCTAGTAGTGGTTCCAGAAATGGAGGCCAGACATGAATAAATGAGTGTCGCATGAAATGGATCCAGCAATATCGAATCGTATTTGTAACAGAGAATCAAATAGAACAAACTAGAACTGAAGTACAGTAATCGACAAGTAAATGAAATAACTATCAGAGAATGTACTCGCCTGATACTCTGAACAGAGTAGTGTAATATCAGATGTCTGCACCATAGTCACAATGTCCTAAATAGAGCAATATGGGTTATAATGTGTTTAAAATACGATAAATGAAGTTTACGATGCAATCTACATGATTCTAGGTCAATCTAGGTCAAAGTCAAACTTGGTCAACTCTGGTCAATCCTGCTAGTCAAACTAGTCAAACTGAGTCAAACCTTAGCTATTTGGGGTCAACTGGTCAACTTGGTCCTAATGGTCAATATCTACGGTCTTGGTTAACATTGAACTCTTGGTCAAACTTTCTAGGGCTATCTTAAACCATAACTTAAACTTCAATCCTAATATATGCATACAATAACCACTCTAAGAGGCCTATCCACAACCTTATCATATATGCAACTTAATTTCCAATTATCCATATTACACCTTACCTACACTTCATATTCACTCTCTATATATACTTGCTCGCTGTCTTCCTTTCCCTCTCTTGTATATACTAATATACATATATATAGACACACAAGCAACGGAAGAGAAGGGGATATGTAAAATCAGTTAGCCCCCTCCTCTCCCTCTTCTCTCCTTATCAAGTATTCTATTTCACCACTGCCTATGCTACTGCTATAGTATACTAACCTGAACCCCTTGCCACACTCACTCACAGATACATATATAGAGACAACCGGTAAATCCAACTCAAAACTGAACATGGACTGGACTAATATATCTAATTACAAGGCAAAACATGGATAGCTAACCAATACTCAATTTGTAGGACACCTTCTATCTGAAGGATGCAGGACAGTTCTGTATGAGTACTCAATCTGGCATGAATGTATGATGTAGGGGGTGGTTGACATATAGACAGTGCATCAAGAGTTAAAGACGAGATAATTCATTACTGCTACTCAGGGATTGAACTAATATCTAAACTAAGGACTGGGATTTAGAGAAGTAGGGACTGGTACACTAATGTAATGCCCCAGTCCCAAAATACGTAGGACTAGGAACGTAGACATGCCAGCCGTATAATAAATATACGTAAGCTGTAAAATGCAGTAGAACCATAACTAATCTCATCTACAAGAATAAAAGATATCATATAATGATAGGAAATTGTCTTGATACAATATGTTGGGCAGAGACAAATCTACTACCAACAAAATAAGAAAAAATACATGAGAAAAGAAATGATTTTTGGCGAGCGAAGCGAAGACGATCCAAGTGCAATCATCCTCGAAGAAATAGCGATGATCACAGCTAGAGCTAGAACACCTGCGAAAGACAAGAGCACACACCTGGAGAGATAACCAGGTCCTCAGAGGGACGTAACAAGACACATAATATCATGTCATATAAACTGAATAAATATTGCTCAAATAAATAAGTCAATTGAATTATAACATGGTCCAATACACACCTACTGAACTAGCTTACCATCCCCCTAACCAAACAAGGACAGGAGATGGTAAACTAATTCACGGTGACGTATCTTTCCATGCTATGAATCCAATATGGTATCCGGACCCTAACAAGGTTCAATAACTTCTCATCAAAGTAGTAAGCCACACCTACAATCAAAAAAAGACAAGATGTGATGAACTAATCCGCAACAAGTTATTGTTCCAAGCAACGGTCAGATACAAGTACCCAAACCAAAAGTACTCGTACCTAACGGATAAGGTAGCCTAACAGTTCTAAGTGAAATATAGTTAAGAACAATCCTTCCTACACATGGGCCCTGGCTAAATAGGATCGGCATAGTCCTCCCTTGGGTACCAGAGGCCCCATCAGTAAGAGCATAACGTTCCGCAGAACGTCAGTAGCCGTCAGTAATCATGGGTAATCTCACCCACTTCTCCGGCGGAGCTCACGGGTTACAAAAGAAAAAGTGCATCGAAGCCCATACGCTAATGAATTGTCCTTCCCGCCCAATGCCTACTCTGTTGTATCCACAACAGTAAACCTCTATAACCGCTAAGTCAAACTAAGCATGCAACCACTATTAGCGATTATTCCTATCATACGGCTTATACGCACCGGTGGCCAGCCAGTCACGCATGTCCGTGTCCTACATGTGACACACAAACTTCGTGTTACAACGTGTCAAGGCTAATGAATGCAACACACAAAGGTGGTCCCTTAACTCCAGGTTTAATGTGTAAGAAAACGAATACATAGCAGAAAATATAAATGAACAGTAAGTTCTAAAAGGTTATGCCATGTATCACAGTTTATTTGCATAACAAAAATAATGAATAATGCATGAAATATGAGCTAAAATAATTAAACAGCAAATGGCAAGGTGTCTTGCCTGGTAGGACGCCTGGTGTGCTACGATGATCAAGGTGGCACAAACTGCGACTTCGGTGCAACAACTATACAAGGTGACCTCGGGTGGTGGCACGGACAGTTCCATTGGGTCCATCGGGGTCAAATTAGTTGGGTTTGACATAAGGTAGTACAAATTTGGTGAGAAAACGAGATTAGTGGGTTTAGTCACGGACGGAAGGAAAAATCAATGAAATTTGATAAATAAGGAAATATATGATTTAGAAATACTTATAGTCCTTGAAAAAGAAATACATTTTATCATCCAAAATTATTATTTTTAGGGAGTTAGTAAAATCGTTTTAGGTCAAAAACTATACTTCATAAAATATTTTAAATAAATCTTTGAAATCATTAATAACTCATTTAGGTCAAAATCATATTTAAAATTAGTCGGAAAAATAATAATATAAAAATAAATTTAGGATTTATAAATTGATATTGAAAATAGGCATGGACTGCACACATTATTATAAATCAAAATATTTTAAATAAATATTTTTGGAAATCTATAATTTATTTAGGCTAAAAATCTTACCTTTATCAAAATAAATTAGTTTGGGCAAAAACTCTTTGAAAATAGCTATTACTATTATTAAATATATTTTATTATTATAAAATAATTATATAATAAAACTATTGTCAATATTTTATCTAACAGTATCAATAAATATAACAAGAAAGATAATACTACTACTATTAAGAATAATAAAAATATTAGTAATAATAAAATTGTAATGAAAACAAATGGAACAAAACCAAAACAAATTAACACCTATTCAACAAAACAATTTAAAACCATGTATATCTTTTTATAATGATGATGATAATAATAATAATAATAATAATAATAATAATAATAATAATAATAATAATAATAAAGATGATAATAATAATAATAGATACAAAAAAACAAAAAAAACAAACATCAATCAAAAACAAATAAATAATAAAATACATAATAAAAACAACTCTGCAGCAGTCATTCGACTGTTGCTGCTCTCAAAAATGGGTAAAGAAAGGGAAAAGGAGAGAGAGAGAGAGGCTTATATTGTGAGAGAGAGAAGGAGAGGGAAGAGGAAAGGAGAGGGGATGAGCGAGGGGAGGAATAGAGTCGGAGAGGGCGGCGACCGGGCTGGGTGGAGGCGCGTCGGCGCCGGAGTCGGGCAGTGCGATGAGATCAGTCGGAGGCTTGGCTCGGCGGAGGAACGAAAGAGGGGATCGATGGGGTTTCGTCGGAGGGTTTGGTGGTGCAGATCTGCGCGCGACGGACCCAGCTGGATGGGGCGGACAAAGAAGGGGCAGAGCGATGGTTCGATCGGGCGGAGGAGAAGTGAGGGGCTCGTCGGCGGGCGGCTAGGAAAGCTCACGGAGGGGTGTGGGAACCGGACACGGAGCAGCGGACGCACCCGCCGGTCTGCAGACGACGGTCGGCGTCGGTTTACGCAAACCAGCGACGGCGCCGAGAGCTCAGGCGCGACGGAGGCGTCACGATGGCGGATCGGAGGTGAGTCTAGGGCTAGGGTTTTGATTTGTTATGTTTGCTGGTGGTGACGGTGATAGTTTTTGGCCGAAGGGCTACGGCGGTGGTGATGGCTGGTGATGGGTTTGGCTGGCGTCTGTGGTGGCCATGGATGTGGGTTCGGGTGGCTGGATGCTGCCGGGGCTGCGCCGAGCAGTGGCAGCAGAAAAGACACCAGCGGGGATGGGGTTTAGAGTAGGGTTAGGTTTAGGGATTCGTGTCGCATCTTACGAGACACAGACACAAGGATAGAAAGGATTTGGGAATTAGGGTTAGGATTTGCTTATGGGTTTGTGGATTAGGCTGTGTTGGGATTGGCCTGTCCTACGAGGCACATGATTGAGTGGACGTGTCCGGAGTGTCGAACACGAAGGATGAATATATATGTAAAGAAATAACTTATTGGAAGGACGTCCGGGATCGGACCCGAGGCCGTCACGGCTGACACGAAAAAGGTTGGACACCGACACGATGCAAAGGTTTTGTTTGTGGAAAATTATTTGGAGAAATAATGAATGATAGAAATTGGAGGAGTACCTGCCTATTTATAGGATGTGGGAATTCTCAATTGGATAAAAATGAGGATTCATTTAAACCCAATTTAGATAATTCGTAATTTAATTTAAATCAATTTAAATCGATCTAATCAAAAATAATCCAAATCCAAATTCCAATTTAAATCTAGATAATCTAACTCAATTTAAAATTTCTATCTTTAAATTTTAAACTTTTTAAATTAAATCCAAAAATCTAATCAAAGATTTAATTTGCCACAATAATTCCAAAATATATTTTCCAAAAATACTAATAATAATAATTTTGAAAATATATTATTATTTAAAAATAAACTAATAAATAATTACGAATTATATATGTATATCCAAATAATATTTACATAAATATACTTTTCTAATATAGCATTTTATAGAAAACTTGTTTATTATTATAACTGTATAAATGAAAGGTTTTATAAATAAAATAACAAACTTGGAAATTTTGGAATAAAATAATTATTATGTATATTATTTTGAAACCATAAAAAATAGAAAAATATTTTTCAAAAATATGTACGCTCCTAAATATTCGCACTCGTCGAGCAATTACGAAAAATAAAATTTCGTGCGCGACGTGCAATGCTACTACGCGACGTACAATACAAAATTTTAAATCAGTACCAAATTTAATAAAATAGAAAAATAGAAATTTAGGGGTTTTACATCCTACCCAACTTAAAAGAATTTCGTCATCGATATTAAGAATTAGTAGGGGGATGAGAAGACACAAGGGGGGTATCGGTGGGGAACAATCAATAACAAAATCATGTCGTAAGAAATCGCGATCTAGATTATAGAAAAAATAATACGGCATGGTCATAATCGATTGGAAGGTTAGAGGAAGTTCTAGTATAATGTCTTCGTCCTTCTAAAATAGGTGAAGGCGAAAGCAATAAGGAGTTCAAAAGGCGATATTATTGAGTACGAATACGTGGTTCAAGGACGACCGAAAATTTTTAATAGAATTGTCAAGGCAGTCGTGGGTGGGATTCTAGAGGACAAGTTTAGCTATGTCCCCATCCACGTAGAACGATAGATAAAGGCGAACCAAAGTGCACTTGGTTGATCAGACCATCATGCACCGGTTCTGATTAGACCATATGTTAGTGTACATGCCCAAATAGCATATGTCTTGAAACAAGCTTGATAAAAGGGTATGTTTGCAAAACTATGCTATAACAGCAGTATTGGTCAAGATGGTGAAGTATGAGTACGCGAGATGATAATGAAAAGAAATACAAATAACTCAAGTTTCTTGAGAATCTAAGTCTTGTTTATTCCTGTACTACCATTCTACGGGTTTATTGACCAAGGCTTGGCTGACCAAATGGGTTAAATTTTTCTGGTCTCTATGGTCTTGATAATACTATTTGTATTCCCTTAATGGTCAAGGGTGTGTCAGGTCGTGGGGTATTCTTCCCAACTTAAAGAATTAAGCTAAGGGTGTTTGAGACATCCAACTAGTAGGGTCAATCTCTAGCAAGCATGAAGGAAAGATAAGAATAATGATAGAAGGAATCAAGCAGGATGCAATCGATGAGTCGGTCGAATATGGAATCGAGGAAAGAGGTCAAGTATGTGGATGAGATCTTAGACTTCTAATCCTATACGCAGGCTTGCTTGGTACGGCAAAGTAACCAAACAATTTATCTTGACCTGCATGGGCCACCACAAAAACATGTAACACTCCAGTCCCAAAATACGTATGACTAGAAACGTAGACATGCCAACCGTATAAAAAATATACGTAAGCTGTAAAACGCAGTAGAACCATAACTAATCTCATCCACAAGAATAAAAGATATCATATAATGATAATGAATTGTCTTGATACAATAAGTTGGGCGGAGACAAATCTACTACCAACAAAATAAGGAAAAATACATGAGAAAAGAAATGAATTTTGGCGAGCGAAGCGAAGACGATCCAAGTGCAATCATCCTCGAAGAAATAACGATGATCACGGCTAGAGCTAAAACACCTGCGAAAGATAAAAGCACACACCTGGAGAGATAACCAGGTCCTCAGAGAGACGTAACAAGACACATAATATCATGCCATATAAACTGAATAAATATTGCCCAAATAAATAAGTCAATTGAATTATAACATGGTCCAATACACACCTACTGAACTAGCTTACCATCCCCCCCAACCAAACAGGGACAGGAGATGGTAAACTAATGCACAGTGACGTATCTTTCCATGCTATGAATCCAATATGGTATCCGGACCCTAACAAGGTTTAATACCGTCTCATCGATGTAGTAAGCCACACCTACAACCAAACAAGGATAAGATGTGACGAACTAATCCGCGACAAGTTATTGTTTCAAGCTACGGTCAGATACAAGTACCCAAACCAAAAGTACTCATACCTAACGGATAAGGTAGCCTAACCGTTCTAAGTGAAATGTAGTTAAGAACAATCCTTCCTATGCATGGGCCTTGGCTAAATAGGATCGGTATAGTCCCCCCTTGGGCACCAGAGGCCCCATCAGTAAGAGCATAACGTTCCGCAGAACGTCAATGGCCGTCAGTAATCATGGGTAATCTCACCCGCGTCTCCGGCGGAGCTCACGGGTTACAAAAGAAAAAGTGCATCGAAGCCCATACACTAAGGAATTGTCCTCCCCGCCCAATTCCTATACTGTTGTATCCACAACAGTAAACCTCTATAACTGCTAAGTCAAACTAAGTATGCAACCTCTATTAGCGATTATTCCTATCGCACGGCTTATACGCACCGGTGGCCAGCCAGTCACACATGTCCGTGTTCTACATGTGACACACAAACTTTGTTTTACAACGTGTCAAGGCCAATAAATGCAACACACAAAGGTGGTCCCTTAAGTCTAGGTTTAATGTGTAAGAAAACTAATACATAGCAGGAAATATAAATGAACAGTAAGTTCTAACAGGTTATGCCATGTATCGCAGTTTATTTGCATAAAGAAAATAATGAATAATGCATAAAATATGAGCTAAAACAATTAAATAGCAAATGGCAAGGTGTCTTGCCTGGTAGGACGCCTGGTGAGCTGCGATGATCAAGGTGGCACAAACTACAACTTCGGTGCAACAACTATACAAGGTGACCTCGGGTGGTGGCATGGACAGTTTCATTGGGTCCAGCGGGGTCAAATTAGTTGGGTTTGACATAAGGTAGTACAAATTTGGTGAGAAAACGAGATTAGTGGGTTTAGTCACGGACGGAAGGAAAAATCAAAGAAATTTGATAAATAAGGAAATATATGATTTAGAAATACTTATAGTCCTTGAAAAAGAAATACATTTTATCATCCAAAATTATTATTTTTAGGTAGTTAGTAAAATCGTTTTAGGTCAAAAACTATACTTCATAAAATATTTTAAATAAATCTTTGAAAACATTCATAACTCATTTAGGTCAAAATTATATTTAAAATTAGTAGAAAAAATAATAATATAAAAATAAATTTAGGATTTATAAATTGATGTTGAAAATAGGCATGGACTGCACACAATGTTATAAATCAAAATATTTTAAATAAATATTTTTGGAAATCTACAATTTATTTGGGCTAAAAATATTACCTTTATCAAAATAAATTAATTTGGGCAAAAACTCTTTGAAAATAGCTATAACTATTATTAAATACATTTTGTTTGATTATAAAATAATTATATAATAAAACTATTGTCAATATTTTATCAAACAGTATCAATAAATATAATAAGAAAGATAATACTACTACTATTAAGAATAATAAAAATATTAGTAATAATAAAATTGTAATAAAAACAAATGGAACAAAACCAAAACAAAACAACACCCATTCAACAAAACAATTTAAAACCATATATATTTTTTTATAATGATAATAATAATAATAATAATAATAATAATAATAATAATAATAATAATAATAAAGATGATAATAATAATAATAGATACAAAAAAACACACAAAAACAAACTTTAATAAAAAATAAATAAATAATAAAATACATAATAAAAAGAACTCTGCAGCAGTCATTCGACTGCTGCTGCTCTCAAAAATGGGTAAAGAAAGGGAAAATGAGAGAGAGAGGCTTAGATTGTGAGAGAGAAGAAGAGGGAAGAGGAAAGGAGAGGGAATGAGCGAGGGGAGGAATAGAGTCGGAGAGGGCGGCGACCAGGCTGGATGGAGGCACGTCGGCGCCGGAGTAAGGCGGTACAAGGAGATCAGTCGGCGGCTTGGCTCGACGGAGGAACGGCGGAGGGGATCGATGGGGTTCGTCGGAGGGTTTGGTGGTCCGGATCTGCGCGCGGCGGACCCAGCTGGATGGGGCGGACAGAGAAGGGGCGAAGCGATGGTTCGATCGGGCGGAGAAGAAGTGAGAGGCTCGTCGGTGGGCGGCCAGGGAGGCTCACGGAGGGGTGTAGGAACCGGACACGGAGCGGCGAACGCACCCGCCGGTCTGTAGACGACGGTCGACGTCGGTTTACGCGAACCAGTAACGGTGTCGAGAGCTCAGGCGCGGCAGAGACGTCACGATGGCGGATCGGAGGTGAGTCTAGGGCTAGGGTTTTGATTTGTTATGTTTGCTGGTGGTGACGGTGATGGTTTTTGGCCGGAGGGCTACGGCGGTGGTGATAGCTGGTGATGGGTTTGGCTGGCATCTGTGGTGGCCGTGGACGTAGATTCGGGTGGCTGAATGCTGCCGGGGCTGCACCGAGCAGTGGCATCAGGGAAGACACGAGCAGGGATAGGGCTTAGAGTAGGGTTAGGTTTAGGGATTCGTGTCGCATCTTGCGAGACACGGACACAAGGATAGAAAGGATTTGGGAATTAGGGTTAGGATTTTCTTATGGGTTTGTGGATTAGGCTGTAGTGGGATTGGCGTATCCTACGAGGCATATGATTGAGTGGACGTGTCCAGAGTGTCGGGCACGAAGGATGGTTGTATATGTAAAGAAATAACTTATTGGAAGGACACCCGGGGTCGGACCCGAGGCCGTCACGGCTGACACGGAAAAGGTTGGACACCGACACGATGCACAGGTTTTGTTTGTGGAAAATTATTTGGAGAAATAATGAATGATAGAAATTGGAGGAGTACCTGCCTATTTATAGGATGTGGAAATTTTCAATTGGATAAGAATTAGGATTCATTTAAACCCAATTTAGATAATTTGTAATTTAATTTAAATTAATTTAAATCGATCCAATCAAAAATAATCTAAATCCAAATTCCAATTTAAATCTAGATAATCTAACTCAAATTAAAAATTCTATCTTTAAATTTTAAACTATTTAAATTAAATCCAAAAATCTAATCAAAGATTTAATTTGCCACAGTAATTCCAAAATATATTTTCCAAAAATACTAATAATAATAATTTTGAAAATTACATTATTATTTAAAAATAAACTAATAAATAATTACTTATTATATATGTATGTCCAAATAATATTTACATAAATGTACTTTTCTAATATACCATTTTATAGGAAAAATTGTTTATTATTATAACTGTATAAATGAAAGGTTTTATAAATAAAATAACAAACTTGAAAATTTTGGAATAAAATAATTATTATGTATATTATTTTGAAACCATAAAAAATAGAAAAATATTTTTCAAAAATATGTACGCTCGCACATATTTGCACTCGTCGAGCAATTACGAAAAATAAAATTTCGTGCGCGACGTACAATGCTACTACGCAACGTACAATACAAAATTTTAAATCAGTACCAAATTTAATAAAATAAAAATAGTAGAAATTTAGGGGTTTTACAACTAACTAGGCTACAACCCCTATCCTTGCTTACCAACTCTCTCTAATTTCAGTCGAAACCCTTTCCACTTAGGCACTAGGAATTTACCTATCACATTTTACCTATTTACTTGGCACACACACACACATTCACACAAACACTCATACAAAACCAAACTTAAACCTGCATTAACAATTCTAATTGAATCTCAAACCAAAAATCAGTTTTTCAGGTTAACACTTCATTTTAGTCCCAGGTTTTATTTTTAAATTCAAATCCCATTTCAGTTTTCATGTTAACTCAGTTATAATATTTACAAACTCATGTTAACAAGTTCACTTGAATCTCATGTTTTCACTCCTTCAAACCCCCAACCCAATTTACTGTTATGCAACAATTCAGGTTTCCAGTTTCAATAATAGTTAACATACAACCATATGTGTAGATTGAGTCAAAATCTAACTAAGTTTCATACTAAATCAAAACCATAGTTTTAAATTTCAATTTTCCAATCTCAGGTTTGCAGTAATTGTACATTTCAACTGTTTTAATATGAACTCATCTTCGAGTATCAGAATATGAAGTTTAAAGGAGATTCGAAATCCAAAAACCCAATAAAAACCCAAATCTCGTGTGCAGAGGTGTCACCCACATGTGATCGTGTCATGGGTGTCATTTCGTGTCCACATGAGTGGATACGAAGTGTCCAAATACAGGGGAAATATGGATTCAGGGTCCTGCCTGTGCACAGGCAACCCTCGTGCAGTGGCATCGAGCATCACAGGACACGACACACACCCTCTTGTGTCACATGCTCGTATCTAGAGGTAGCCTAGGTATAGGGGTAGGTGTCTAGGTGCTTGATATGTGTCCACATGTCCAAATCCCTAGCTAATTCATGTCCAAATAATAGACTGAGAGACAGTACAGTGCACAGGAAACAAGAGCTCGTGCTAGTGTGTCGGGTGTCCTAGGACACGACACACTGCACCACGTGTCTTGTATCTGTGTCTAGAGGTAGCCTAGGCATAGGTCTTCGTGTCCAAGTATTGGTCTTGTGTCCAAGTCGTGTCAGTATGCGTGTATGAGTGCGTATCAGTGAATGAAACCTGCATGTGTGCTGAGTGTGCAAACCCGGTGCGATCGAGATTGCTCTCGAACCACTCCATGGCTTGGCCTCAAACTTTTGGAGCACTCTATCAGTCAGTGCCCCCAAGGTATACACCAAGTTTCGCGTGTCAAAATGCCGTGTCCAGAGAGAATTAGGACACGGATAGCAGGACAGCGCACGGTGGTCTCGTGCTGCGAGTTCGTGTCCATTTTGGACACGGATACAGCTCGATATGAGCTCAGAGATAGGGTTTCAAGATTTGCATATTAAGGGCTACTCAAAAATGTAATTTATTTCATAAAATATGAACAAAAGTTCCACAGTGACACTTCATCAAACACCTACTCAAAAACACCGATACGTGCCCGATACGGACACGAAATAGACACGAATTTCTACCAAACTTGGGCTACACCTAGGGGAACCCTAAATGGATGCATCTATGTAAAAAAAATCAGGAATTTACTAGGGTTTTACCTATTGAGAGTTCAAACTCAATGTAAAGAGCATAGAGTCGACGTCTTCCTCAATTTGCTACGGTTCAAACGTCCTCAAACCTCGCTAGCAAGCACCTACAAGTCTCCTTTACTGTTGGGGATTATGATGCAATTAATTTGACTCAATTCGGACTCAATTTGGATTAATTGGGAGAATTTTAGGGAAGAACAAAGTAGGGTTCTTTCTAGGTATTAAAAAGAGGCAAGGGCTTCTAAGTGTGACACTTATAGGAGGGGGGATTGTATGGCTGGCCACTAGATAAATTAAGGTTAGGTTTGGATATAGATGAGTGGCTAGGGCTTGTCCACCCAATTCCAAGCCTTCCTTTTGGTTCACGGCTTTCTTTTTCACAAATATCCTAAGAAAAATATCCTACTACAATAATATCTAGATATTACTAACCTTGGCACTTAGTAGGAATGTTTTAACCATGATTCTAACCTCAAGACTAATGTAGGTTAGGTTAAACTTCTAGTTTAAGGCTTAACTAATAGATTAGCACAATATTTAATTAATCAAAATTATAATTTCACAAAATTGTCAAAATGACCAAAATACCCCTAGGCTAAAAAGTAGTAATATGATATTCTAATCACATGACTAGGCTCCCTTGGTCATGGTTAGTCTCTAGGCTTAGCAAAACTAGGGTTTAACTAGTTAACCATCAAAATCATAATTCAATATTTTAAATAGTTTTAAATTGATTAAACATCACCAAAAATTATAATATAATTTAAATATCATTATTAAATGATTATAATTATAAAATTTCAAAATTACCCTCATTCTGAAAAGTGGGTGTTACACATGGTTTAGCAAGAAGCAGAATTCTGTCACACTATCCACAACAGAAGCTGAGTACATCGCAGCTAGTCGTTGTTGTGCACATATTCTATGGATGAAGCAAGCTCTTGAAGACTATAACTTATTATTCAAGCACATACCTATTTTTTGTGATAGTACTAGTGCAATAAATTTTACCAAGAATCCAATATGTCATTCACACACAAAGCATATAGAGATTAGACATCATTTCTTGCGTGATCATCAACAGCATGACACTATTAACTTAGAATTCATTGACACTGAACATCAGCTAGCAGATTTCTTTACAAAACCACTAGCCGAAGAGTGCTTTAATTTTTTTTGTCGAGAGTTAGGAATTTTGGATGAATCTATCATACAATAATGTGTACCTGCGTGAATAACGGTTATAACATATATTACTCATGGGGACACTGCTTTGGGTACAAGTCAAAATGGCTCTTTTGACAACAAGGCGTAAAAGCCTAAGCGACATGATGCACTAGTCTTCGGACTACCGCTAGCTAAAATTCGGCCCCTACAGTTAACCTGAGGCAGTTCTACTGTGATGATTATTATTTTAACAATAATTTATTATATGGCTACATTGTGTTTATGACTTATAACATTCAAATTTTCAAATTCTAGATTTTTTTCCTGTCAAAAACTTGCCTTTTTTCAACTGATTATGTGTTCTGGAACAGACAGGCAGAGTTCGGGCTGAACTCTGCCCCCACACAGAGTTCGGGCCAAACTCTGTGTGCCTGCTTCCAGAACCTACTTTGGTTCCTGGCCATCCAATTTTTTGATCGGACGCCACGATTTAGCCCGACCTATTGGCCCTAACCATCATAAACCCAAACTCACCTTCTCTTCCTTCACTTTCATCTTCTTCTACCTCCCTCCAAACTCTTTTCTCTCAAACCCTAACCCTAGAAAACCCATATTTTAGGGCTATTTCCTTCCAAACTCAAGATCTAAGGGTTTTTGAAGGATCTATTCCATCTCCAACCATTTTTGTGAGGTATAACTCCTATTTTTTATCTCTTTCAAATTTATCTTTTTATTATCAGTGGCTCCAAAGTTATTTGGTAGAAAAAAGAGGATGAGAAGTGAGGGAGCATCTTCATCTAACCCTCTTCCTCCTCCTTCGCCTATTCATCCCTTGTTCAATCCACTTCCTCCACCAAATCCTAACACCTACAATAAGCAAATTTTTGTCGCATTGGATGCATCCAATGAATGGTACACGGACTTTTGCTCACGTAGTGTGTTCTCGGGCCATCCGATAAATTTTACAATCTTTTCGGCATATGACTCACTTTTTCATGATTTATGCCTTGATGAACTCGTCACAACTTCATCTCTCGTCTATCTCAATTCCCTACAGATGTTTTACTATAGTATGACTCATGACGACACGAGAATTTATTCCTGTGTTGCCGGCATTGACATATCTTTCGACGATTTTGAGCTTGCCGAATATCTTGAACTCCCGAAACCCAACCCTTGGAAAAGACTCATTGATGCCCGACAGTTCCAATTCCCCGATGAGACCACTCTTGAAAGTTCCAAGGACGATTTGTGTACTCGCAACACACGTCCTCGCAAGCTTCGAACCAAATTTCTCAATCCATATTTTTATGAACTCCATCGGATTTTTTTTTCGATCTTGCCCAAAGCGGGATCCACCGATGAAGTCTCTTATCTTGAGATATCGGCTCTTTATCATTTGCACTTTTATGTTCCCTTCAACTTCCCTCGTACGATAATGGACTGGATAAGTCGTACGAGACCGAAACAAAAATCCTTGGTTTATCCCATGTACTTACCGATGATTTTTTTATGCCTTCCACATTCCTCTCGATGAGTGTCAGTTCCTACATGCTCCTGCCTATTTGTCTAAGGCACAGAGGACTCTTGTTGCTGTTGCCCCTCCTGCTGAGACTGAGTCTTCTGACTCTGATGCTCCCGATGCTCCTGAGCCAGAGCCTCCTGCTATTCTTGACTCCATCCAGGCGATGTTGCACGATCGCTTCCGTTTGAAAGACGACTGCTAGACCCAGATAGACTACTGCAACACCCTTCAGATAAGTGCTATCAGCAACTCGCTACACGTCCTCCAATACTCCCTGGCCACCCATCCTAGTATGTCATTCCCTACCGTACGGGACCCTTCTAGCGAAGGTTACCGTATTGATGAAACATGGGTCAGGCGGTATCTAGACCCGGACGCGGCCTTTGTTGACCCTCGTCACTCTGCCAGCAACCCTTCAGACTCTGATGGTCCATCCCGTGCTCCATGATGGTCGTGGTTTATTACCTGCTGATGCTGTTGATGTTAGGCTATAGTTTCATAATGCTTTATATAGTAGTTTTTAAACTTTGAGTTGTAGTTTTTCTATTTCATGCGTTGTATTTTCTTTCAAAACTATGCACTTTGGTTCAGTATTGAGGTATAAAACTAGTACTTTCTCTCTTTATGATTATGATTCCTAGTTGTGTGATTGCATGTATTCACTTTGTCTATTTTTATGGGGGATCCAGTATTTCATTTTGCTAAATGAAAAAGGGGGAGAATACTTGATATTTGCTTTGAGAATACTTGATATGTACTTTGAGCTTCTATATATATATGATGTTGTGCTTGCTTGGATTAGAACTTGTCTCAGGACATATCTATTTATGGGGGAGCCGACATGTTCATCTACGGGGGAGCTATTATCCTTATTCCATGTGTTCTGGTATGAATGTTCCAACATGCAAATATCATATTTTTGTCAATTATCAAAATGGGGGAGATTGTTTACCCAAACTGGATCGCAGTCAACATAATATTGATAATTAACAAGACGATATCTATTATGATCCAACTTGACACATCAAGCTCCATCAAGGTCCAAAATAGACAATCACCACACAACAACTCAAGACGAACAATATCGACAATTGTTATGACATGCTGCTGGTTAGTTGTTCTCTGAGTCTGTATTTTACTTTTTATTCAGTCTAGGTTGTTGTAAGTTGAGTCGCACTGAGTATCTCAACCCTAGACTTTATACCGAAAGCTCCATAAACAAAAGTCCAAAAACCCGTCAAAATAGCCCATTGAACCTTCTGTCCCCTAGGAGACAGAGTTCGGGCCGAACTCTATCCCACACAGGGTGTGGGCCAAACTCTGTCCCCTTAATTTTAGGACCTAATTTTTAGAGTTTGCTGGTAGCTAGTTGTCCAACGGCTAAATATTTGAAAATTTGGGACGGAGTTCTGGTCGAACTCTGCCTTCTTGGACTAGTATATATAGGCCTTGATTCCTCTCATTTTCAATCATCAAACCTTCTCTTCTTCTATAGCCTATACATTCAAGAGCTTATTCTTCTCATCTAACTAGCCATAAAACTTCCCAAGCCTCCCAAGGTGCTCAGTGCGAGTCAACTAGAAGTTTGTGTGCAAGAGTTTCAAAAAAAGTCACTTGGACAATTCCAAGTCTTGCCATCTGCGAATCTGTAAGAAGTTGGCGTGCTCTTCTGAGTAAAGGCACGTGGTTGTACGCTGTTTCACAAATAGTAGATTTCAATCCCGAACGAGAGTTCTCAGGCCTGGACTAGTCCTCCACGAGGGAAACCAGGTTAAAAAAACTGTTGTGTCTGCGTGTGCTTCTCTGATCTCTATTTATATTCCGCACTTATACTCTGATTATTCTTTTTGTTGGTTGGACTTGAACAGTTTTTTTTTAATTGGGTATTATCGACACATACTCTATTCACCCTCTTTAGAGTTGCCTACACGTACTTCAGACCCAACAACATGTTCTAGTTGATATCAGCATCAATGACATAGCAAGTTACGTCTGTCCTGGAGATCGCTTATTTGGCACTTCAGGCAAATTTTTTCTAAGGGCTCGCTCTTATCGGCATTGAAGCTGCTGATTTTAGTGTTTAACACAGTCAGCCGATGCATCGGGATCTCCAAAGTTTGGAGTAAACTCTAAGGGATGATGCCAAGAGAAGAGCCATGGTCGATGTCAATACGATCGACTTTAATGGCATCGACGTACCCTGTGTAGTACAGGGGCCTATTGTGACGGTTGTTCTTTAGTAGCATGTCCTGCTGAGTGAATGTGATATTGGGGATCACTTTAACCACACTATGACAATGTGGGCAAACAGCAGGATCCTCCTTGGATTTTTGCACCTAAGTGAGGAAGGAGTCAGTCTTCTCTAGGGCTTCGCTGAGGGCGTCTTGAGTCTCTTTGGGAGATAGAGGAGTTTGAAGAGTGATAGCCGGGCCGGAGTATTAGCAAGCTGTGCCAATATGTCGAAGTTGTAGGGCTTGATCGGTCATACTATCGAATCTTTTCTGAGAGGTTTGTCAAAGCGTACCTCCTTCTGCCTCTCCTTATTTATGGCAGAAGTTTGAGACGAGCCTGCTTCTGATGTATTAGGGGCAGTGTCCGCAACAGGTGGAAGTGTTTCTTCCCCAGGAGCTTGGTTACCATCTCGCTGGTGAGCCGAGCGAGTGGTAACCAGAGTGTCATCAGTCGATGTGGAGACCATGAGACATGACCTAACTATCTTTCCTTTGATAGACTGCACTGCAGGCATCATCGTGTCTGGGGCAAGATCAGGGTGAACCCACATTACTTTGCCCTGCGGCATTATAAATAGGAGGAGGCCTTGCGCATTGTCACGAACCGGTGGAAGATTGACTACTTCCATCGTAGCTCTCAGGATGGGATGACGCCGTCTTGAGCCTTTGTCCTCAAGAAACTTTCGATCTGGAGGGTGACCATGTTAGCAGTAACAGTATTTTCCTCGTAGTCGAGTGAGATGAACTTGGCATCAATGAGGCACTGGATTTACCTTTTCAACACGTAGCAATCACGCGTCGGATGGTAAACATACTGGTGATAGTGGCAGTATTTTGGATTGTCTACCTTTTCTACTTCATCAGGATGCTTAGGTGGTGGAAGTTGAAGCTTGCCACCTTTTGTAAACATATCGAAGAGTTCTAACGTGTCTTCGTCGTTGAAAGAGTAGATTTTTTGTGGCCTTATTGCTTCAGCTGGCTTCGGGTTCATTGTTACTGAACCTTTGGAGATGTTAACGGTCATAACTTATTTTCCTTTTCCATCTTTGTGGACGGGGTTATTGCTAGATAAGTGTTTCCCTTTGTCTTCAAGTGAAGGAAAATTTAGTCCTAGTAATCGTGCGTCCAGAACTTTTCTTTCATCCTTATCTGCCTCTGTAATAAAGGGCGCCCACTCTTTGCATGACGTACTATGCCACAACTTTATTGCAGGGAGCATGTTCTTGTGGCAGGAGTCCATAAGCATGGGATCAGGTATGTCAGGAGGTACTCTTTGAGCCGCCTGGCGGAAGCATTTAATGTATGTGCGTATATGCTCTTTCTTCTTTTGAATGATCTCCATGAGAGTCGACATCGTCATGTCTATTCGTCATTCATAGAATCGATTGAGGAATAGGCGCTTCAAGTCTTCAAATGATGAAATACAATCGTCCGGGAGGCTACAGACCCATTTGTAGGCTACCTCCTGCAGAGCTCCTAAGAATATGTTTGTGAGCAGCACGTCATCCTTTGGTAGGTGCCCTGTCACTGAGGTGAAGTACCACAAGTATCGATGGGGAGACTCTTTCGCGTCAAAAGTCATGAGTGTCTGTAGGCTGTACTTAGGAGGATATATCACAATATCCTATTCCGCAGGGTACGGCTGTTTGATCCCTATATTTTGGAGTTTCTCTCACTTTTTTCGGGCATCGTGGCGAGCATATAACTGTTTGAGGGCCTGCTGTACTTGACTTTGTAGGAACAATGGCACCACTATAGGGGATGAACAGAGTGCAGCAAAAATATTTAGCAATAAAAAATTAACTCTAAGCAGGTGAAGTAATATATTAAATTTAAATGCAAGTTAAGCAGTAAAGGTTGAGGCGAGAATTCAATACGCAAAGACAATAGGTTTATACTGGTTTTCCTCTGTGAGGACTAGTCCAGTCTCGAGTACTCAACCCGATATTGAATCCACTATTTGAAATAGAGATTACACCACGTATTTTACTTCGAAGAACACGTCAACTTCAACACCGTCATGTTTTTATCCAAAGTTCTCGATCAAACTTCACCAATCACTTTTCTGAGAAAAAGCTTTTATACGCCAAGCTTGTACAACTCGAAAACTCCTAATCGAAAGCCACCGACACTTAGAAGAATATTGTTGACTTGGAGATCTGAAGATTGAAGCTTTGAAAACTGAATAGAAAGCTTTAAGAATAAATAGAGAAGATGAAGAAGGAGTGAATGAATAGAAATGACAAAATCTTCTCTATTTATAGAAATTTTTGAGACAGAGTTCGGGCAGAACTCGGTAGGGGTAACGTTCATAATTTTGAACGTTACAGATCCAAAGGAATATGAATTTGCTATTGACCAGGAGAAAACAAGTTGACCGAGTTTGGTCCGAGTTCGGGCAGAACTCTGGCCGAGTTCGGTCCCTTTGGTTCTGGTTCAACCTAAGTTGGTTCTGGTTCAATTGGGTTTGGTTCGGTTCAAGGAATAAATCAAGATAGGTGTTAGATAGACTTCTAATTGCCAATGATCCTGACTCACAAATAATCTAGACTCAATAAATAGAAAAATACAGAATAAATATGATAAACTCAATGATGGCGAACTCTGCATTCTTCATTTCTTTTCATATCAAGATCGGAGTTAAAGTCAATTATCGAAATCGATTTGACTATGGCTAAATGTGCCAACAATCTCCCCCATTTTGATAAAGCGACAAAACTATGATTGATACGTAAAGAAGGTTCAGATTGAATTGGAAGTAGACTTGATGAGTACTGAGGGTACGGTAGCAGCTTTGGCTCGTCAAATTATGGTATAGTATAATCCTCTCCCGTAATGTACGGTCAAGTCTTGTTATTTTCCCATAACAAAACATTTATGCTGAATCTGCATCTTTAGAGTCTAAACCAAATTTTCTTCCAAACTAAATTAGTAACAATAACAGAATCACATAATCATATCTTTTTTCAAAATATCAATCATATCTTTTTTAGAAAATCAATCATATCTTTTTCAAAAAATCAATCTTATTATCAATCTTATTACTCCCCCGTTTTGTGAAAGTAGCAAAATGGTGTGATAAAGAATGAACATAGTAAAAAAATAGAAGATAAGCATGTAATAATGGAAGTACTAGCATAAATTGCAAACTGATAAATAATGTTTTGCATACATCACTCAGAAGTAAACCGAAACTAAGATAACTGATCAGGCTTGAAAGAAGCATTAATCACTAATACAAACATAACTACTGAACTATCACGAGGAAGGAGAACCTCAACTATCATCCTCATTATCATCAGCACCAGCAGCATTGGAAGGACCGGTCTCAGCAGATCAGTTGGGGTCATAGCGAGCAGCCGCAGGGTCGAAGTAACGCTGGGCTTCACAATCATCAAGGCGATAGCCAAGTCTGGCAGGATCATGAACCATAAGGATAGGGCCACTAGGGTTCTGAGCAAGGCTATAAGACATATCCCTAACCGAGTTAGATATCGCCTGAAGCTGGGGAGTAGTACAAAAATCTATAGCACGAAAGTGATCCAATATGAGAGTCTGAAGGGACTCAAGTGTAACACCAGCAAGAGGATGAGTAGGCTGGGAGTCAGTAGACGTAGGGGCAACTGCAGGGGGTGGAACTTGAGCAGGCTAAGCAGGGCGACGATGCTCATGAAGAAAAGCAGAAGCACCATCCTAAGCACTGTAATGCCCCAGTCCCAAAATACGTAGGACTAGGAACGTAATCATGCCAACTGCATACATACGAAGTATACTCCAATATATGGAACCATGGTATGTATACATAAGCTGTAAAGTGGAGAAAGCCACGACACTAGTCTCATCCACAAATAAAGACTTATGAATTATTGTTTACACAGGTCGTTGGGCGGAGACAAATCCACTTCCAACAAAGAGAGAATACAAAATTAAGAAATTGTCGAGCGATGTGAAGATGACTCAAGTGCAATCATCCTCGATAGAAGAGAGCAAGTCATGGCCTTGGCTAGAGCACCTGTAAAACATCACAAAATCACACCTGAAGAATTCACCAGGTCCTCAGAGGGACGTAACAAGACACATAAAATCATGCCATAAACTAAATATAAATAGATCAACAGAAAAGTACATATGCCTAAACAAAATAAAGATCCCTAACCATTCTATGTGAAATAATACACTTGGAAGACAACGTTCCACACAGGGGCCTTCCGAAACTAGAAACACTACGCGTTAGCATTTCAACCGAGGCACTAGTGGCATATAGAGAAAAGGAACAAATAAATGCACGACACACTAGCTCTCGGGTGAGTCACTAACGACAGCTAGAGGAAAGTAAATGCACGACCCACTAGCACTCGACTAGGTCACAAAGGGCATCTAGAGGAAAGTAAACGAGTGAAAGCCCCTACGTCTAATAGCTGTCTTCTTCCTCTCCATGCACTACACGTGCTGTATCCACATAACAATATTCCTAATAACCGCTAAGTCTTCTAGACATCCATAACTATTAGAAGTCATATCCTAACGCACGGCCTGTACGCACCGATGATCAGTCAGCACGCAAGTCCGTATCTATATGCGACTCACGACTTCGTTGCACACAAGTGTCGAGGCCAATGAATGCGACACACACAAGGGTGGTCCCTTAACTCTAAGTCAAAATGCATAAGAAAACTAAAGTACAGTAATTTGAATCTACATACGGTTTTGAAAGAACATTTTTACATTTTCTATAAATAAATAATAAGTAAAAGCATGTATGATATTGAGCAAGTAAGTAAACAGTAAGGCAAGGTGTCTTGCCTGGTGTGTCGCCGGGTGTGATGCGATGTTCTGAAAAGTCATGTTTTATCCAATAGCCGAAGTCGATGCGTAAGGGGCCAAAATTGCAAAAAAAAAAATTGTAGTAGAAATTTAAGAGTTTTACATCCTACCCAACTTAAAAGAATTTCGTCATCGAAATTAAAACTAAGGCACGATTTCGAAAATAAGGGAATACAAAACAGTAGAAAATCAAGTACGAAAATTTGTACCTCGAACTCGAAAAGGATGAGGAAAAAAACAAAAATAGTTTCTAAGGGTTCGGGTGGGTTGGTCTGCGAGATAATCATGGTTGAGAAGAAATACGGGAAGGGAATTAGTATTCAATATGGAGATATGTGAATCTTAGCATCTGTCTTCTAATGATACGAAAGGGCGTCCCTTTTCGCTAAAAATCTTTCACACGATATTACTCCTTTAACTCCTTAAATATTCATGAAACATCTAAATCCATCATTAAGTTAAAATTTAAAATCTAAATCAAATCCACCATAAAAATCTTCTCCGCTTTAAACAAACAAAATCTATATTAAATCTATCACATCTTTCTCAATAATAACTACAAAATCCCATTCCAATTAGTAGTGATGTACAAAATTCAAATAGAAAATATTTATTCAGTCGTATCTCATTCCAAATTTAAAGCCTTAAAAATTTCACAATCTTTATTTCTCAATTTAATTCTATCTACAAACTTTAAATGATATCCCACGATTGTCTTATCTAATAGTAAATAGATGTCCTTAAAAATAAAATTTTCGTTAACATAAAGTAAGTCGTAGTCATTATTTCTCATAGATCAAATCACAGCTTCCTTAGCTTCTTATATATACTCTTGATTACTTCTACCAACAGTATAAAACTTCTAACTATAATCGTGATTTGACAATAAGATTACTAACCCACTTGAAACAAACATATCTTTGAAATATACAATCCTTCTATATCTCCTTCAAGGAAAATTTTTAATTTATTTAATCACGGTGATCAACACTTGAAATATTTTACTATGGTCATAACTCAAATATTTTCTAGATACGCCCTTAATTAACAAGATAATCTATCCCATAAGGTACTAGCCTAAGGGATATATCATAATGCTAGTCCTCTTTCTAAGCTCCATCAAACACGAGGAAGTGAGATTTACGTTAGGGCGAGATCAAGCAAGATGTAAATAAAGGAAGGCAAACGAGAGTTTTGAAAGTTGGAATCAAGGAAGGAGGTCAAGTATGTGGATGAGGTCCTAGACTCTAATCCTATACGCATGCTTGCTTGGTACGGTAAAGTAATCAAACAATTTATCTGACCTACATAGGCCACTACAAAAACATGTAATGGCCCAGTCCCAAAATATGTAGGACTAGGAACATAATCATGCCAACTGCATACATACGAAGTATACTCCAATATATGGAACCATCGTATGTATACATAAGCTGTAAAGTGTAGAAAGCCACGACACTAGTCTCATCCACAAATAAAGAAGAAATAATTTGTAATAACTTATGAATTATTGTTTACACAGGTCATTGGACGGAGACAAATCCACTTCCAACAAAGAGAGAATAAAAAATTAAGTAATTATCGAGCGATGCGAAGACGACTCAAGTGCAATCATCCTTGATAGAAGAGAGAAATCATGGCCTTGGCTAGAGAACCTGTGAAACATCACAAAATCACACATGGAGAATTCACCAGGTCCTCAGAGGGAAGTAACAAGACACATAATATCATGCCATAAACTGAATATAAATAGCTCAACAGAAAAGTACATATACCTAAGCAAAATAAAGATCCCTAACCATTCTATGTGAAATAATGCACTTGGAAGACAACATTCCACACAGGGGCCTTCCGAAACTAGAAACACGGTGTGTTAGTATTTCAACCGAGGCACTAGTGGCATCTAGAAAAAAGTAACAAATAAGTGCATAGCACACTAGCTCTCGGGTGAGTCACTAACGGCAGCTAGAGGAAAGTAAATGCACGGCCCACTAGCACTCGACTGAATCACTAAGGGCATCTAGAGGAAAGTAAACGAGTGAAAGTCCCTACACCTAATAGCTGTCTTCTCCCTCCTCATGCACTACACGTGCTGTATCTACATCACGATAGTGCTAATAACTGCTAAGTCTTCTAGACATCCATAACTATTAGCAGTCATATCCTAATGTACGACCTGTACGCACCGATGATCAGTCAGCACGCAAGTCCATATCTATATGCGACTCACGACTTCGTGGCACACAAGTGTCGAGGCCAATGAATACGACACACACAAGGGTGGTCCCTTAACTCTAAGTCAAAATGCATAAGAAAACTAAAGTATAGTAATTTGAATCTATATACGATTTTGAAAGAACAGTTTTACATTTGCAATAAATAAATAATAAGTAAAAGCGTGCATGATATTGAGCAAGTAAGTAAACAGTAAGGCAAGGTGTCTTGCCTGGTGTGTCGTCGGGTGTGATACGATGTTCTGAAAAGTCATATTTTATCCAATAGCCGAAGTCGATGCGTAAGGGGCCAAAATCGGAAAAAAAAATTGTAATAGAAATTTAGGAGTTTTACAAGCACAGTCCTCAAGACTATCATCAAAAAAACTGAAAGATATAAAGGAGGTACATCGCGTACAGAAGACATCACGAAGAGGTGTTGCGACAGCGTTCCATAGCAGCGATAATAGTCTTGGGTAGCCTGAAAGGGACATGGAAGTGGAAATAATAAATAACTGAGAGCTCTAGGTAAGAAATCTCATCAGTGGCAGTGTTCTTTGGAATGATTGTGGAGAACACCATGCGATGGAGATCATAGAAATGATTGTTCAAATGCCTAGGGCGAAGAGTGCCTTTCGGTCTAGGATTCGATTCACATAGTGAATCACGGAAAGAATCAAAATTTTGGCCCTTCGAAAAATTGGACAGAAGTGATATCGACGAGTGCTTCCCCGTTGTTGGGTATATGAAGATAGATCGCTAAATCATCAGCATCAAACTCGATATCAATTCCACCAACTTTTGATTTTATCGTATCGTTCGTGATCGAGAAATTATAGTAAAACATGCGATGGCGTTGGTGTAAACGGGAAAGGTAGATTGAACTAACTCTAGTAAATGATGATACTCAAAAACGCTAGAGTGATCAAGAAATAAAGTGAAGTTAATTGGAGCAACCGGAAAAATTTTCTTTTACGAAAATCCATGAACCAAGTGTTCGAAGCATCTTGGGACACAAAAATAAATTCATCAAAGAAATCTCTGTCAAGTTTTGAAGGAGTGTAAAATGAAAATGAAGCTGCCTCATAAGGAGTCAAGGACGAACCTTCGTCAACTTTCATTTTCTTTTTGAAGAAATAGAAATTTTTGGAGCCATAGGAAGTTGAAAAGGAGGTAAAAGAAAGATATTTACCGAAATTGATGGTAGATAGTGGAAGAGAATCTCGAGAGAACTCCGGATCTAAAGTTTGAGGGCTTGAAAAGCTTGGAGGATGGAGAACAAGGAGGTTAGGGTTAGGGTTTTAGGTGTGGTAATGCTGCTGTGATGGAGAAGATGATGGTAGAAGAGAATTTAAATAAAAAAAGCTCAACTGTCCAGCTTCTATTTTGAATTCCCCTGACCGAGTTCGGTCCGAGTTTTGTCAGAACTCTGACCGAGTTCGGTCACTTGAGATTCAGGACAATAGTTGGAAAGTATGTAACTGTTTTTAACATAAATACAAATTTAATTAGAAATATTTGTGTTGAATTAAATAATTTAATATTTATTAATTAATGAGACATAAATTGCTATAAATATTTTGGGTTAGCTGTATGGGTCGGATCACAGCTAGCGGTAGTCCGAATACTAGTACACCGTGTCGCTTCAGGTTATTTACACCTATGTGACAGAAGGGCCCTTTCGGCTTATAACGAAGATGATTTTAGCTAATTCATGTTTATTAAAAAATAATATTGAATTATATTACCTCAACATCCAGAATTCCTAATTCCCTTCGTACAAAGTTAAAATGATCTTCAGCGAAAGGCTTAGTGAAGATGTCAGCTAGTTGATGATCAGTATCAACAAACTCTAAACTAATATCACCTTGCAAAACATGGTCTCTTAGAAAATGATGTCTAAGTTCTATGTGTTTAGTGCGTGACTGACAAATAGGATTCTTAGTGAGATTAATAGAGCTAGTGTTATCACATTAAATAGGAATATGATGAAAGGATAATTGAAAGTCCTCCAAAGTTTGTTTCATCCACAAAATTTGTGTACAACAACGTCCTGCAGCTATATACTCAGCTTCAGTAGTTGATAATACAACTAAATTTTTTTCTTAGAAAACCATGAGACTAATGTGTAAAACCCCCTAATTTATAAATTTATTTAATGTTATTTTTGTGTAAATTTTTGCTAAAATACATGTATGCATAATATTAGGAGTGTAATGCATAGTATGAGTGTAAGTTTATATGATATATGTATATGTATATATGTATGTGTGTATGTGTTGATTTATTAAGGTGTATATATTTATATATACATATATGTGGGAATATATGTGTATATAAATATATCTAATTATTGTATTATTGAAAAGAGTTTTTAATTAGAAATAATAAATAAAAGTAGAAATTAGAATTTAAATAAAGTAACAATAGAGAAATAGAAAATAGATTTTTTTTAAAAGAAATGAAAAAGAAAAGAAAAGAAAAGAAAAGAAAAGAAAAGAAAAGAAAAAGAAAAAATGAAAAAAGAATAAGAAAAGAAAAGAAAAAGAAAATAAAAATCAAACCCACCCGCATAAGTGGGCAGGCCCCCCATCCACTCAATTGGCTTGTTGCGTACAGCAGCAACCCAATGTTTAATTCCGCGAGCAAGCCAAGCATGGGTCCACATAACTTATTACAAAGTGTATTAGTATTAGGTTTTGTCCCAAGTTATTATAAATATATCTTCCTCCATAAACCTCAAAACCCTAGACTCCCAAAACGAAAATTGCGGCAGAACATACCCTCTTCGCCTACGAGTTCGTTTCACCAGCGACGAAGTTGTGTGCACGAAGAACGGAGCAGCAGAAGTCAGCCCCTCGTCATCCACGGAGCAGTTTTCTCACTCAAGGTACCCTACTTCCCGATGACGTAATTTTTTACTCGTAGCACCGATTTTCGATCCGTAAGATTTTTTGGAAAGTTGACTTGACCCTCTTCGAGATTCTCTAGGTGGATTTTGAAACAACCCATCGATTTGCTCGAAAAATCGAGACGAAGTTGAAGAAAAACTTATTTTCTGTAATACTAAAAACTGATTTAAAACGATAACTTGTCGGCCAATTTTCTTGCTGTGGATTAAAGATTTGTAGAAACTAATTAAAAACAGTAAAACACAACATAACCAAGATCGCAACGCATCTTCTGGATCATCGTTTTGATTAACGTGTAAAAAGTAAATTGATGTTGAAGTTTGAGGAAAACCTGTGCTAATTTATATAAAATTTCTGAAATTTTTTCGATACGGCGTGCGCCCCGAAAAATCGGGCGACATGGTCATGCACTATAAGCATCGAAAGGCGCATATGGACCTTGCTGACGTGTGGGAACTGACGGAACTCAGTTTTGTCGCGTGTGCGCGACGAAATCAGTCCGTATCCGTCAAGGTACCCCCATATCGCCAATTTGCAAACTTGACCCTAACTTCGCGTACAGTCGTCGATTCGAGATGAAACTTGTGCCAACAGGTCCAAATCGAAATTCTGGTCCTGTGTGCCAAGTTTGGTTCGATTCTGAGAAGGTCGAATCGGAACCCCTTTTTGGCGGGCCCACAACCCACTCAAACGGGCGATTTTGAATGCTGCTCATCGAAATCCAAAACTGGACATACCGTTGAGTTCATCTTCTCAAACTGAATCCGTAGACATGTAGTTTGACGACTTTAGAGACAATAGAATTTGGCACACGTTTTGGTGCAAAGCGAGTCCAACGGCGGACATTATTTTGACCCAAAATTACGATTTTGTCCCTGTTCTAGAATTTAACTTTTGGACAGGTATTTTCTAGGTATATCTTATACACCGAGTACGTTTTTGATGTTTGTTTCAGCGTCCAGAGTTGTTTGGAGATTATGACCTTTCTTGGCTGACATTGTGATTTTTTGGACTTGCCACTTTGCACCATCAGGCAAGATACCTTGCCACCTTACTCTGTGATTAGTTTACTTTATTTTCAGTTATTTATTTTTATTTTCATATATTTGTTCTATATTGTTGTGCGTCCAAGTCACACTTGGGTGCAAGCGACTATATCGGTCATTCTAATTGCTTCTAAATTATTTTGCATTAACTTAGCTTACCACCCATTGGATAATGAGGTATTGGTATATCTCATACGGCCTTGACACATACTTTACCATATATTGTGAGTCACATATAGGACACGTACTCGCATAGTCGGCCGGCCACCGATACGTATGAGGCGTGCGACGGTTAGGAGTAACTGCAATAGATTTACATGTTAGTGGACTTGGCAGTTACTAGAGGTTCATATGAGTCATGGATGTGACTCCAATAGGTATTGGGAGGGAAGAACTGTTCCTTGATGTATGGGCTACATTTACATACTGCTATTGTACCTGAAGCTCCATTGGAGATGCAGGTTTACCCTGTTGTACTGATTCCCTCTGATGTTCATGGAACGTTATGGACGTTTTCTTACTGATTCCCTCTGACGTTCGCCGATTGTTATGGACGGATTGTACTGATTCCCGATGAAAGGGACGATGCCACTACTATACAGCCCGAGTGCCCATATGTGGAGAATTGTTCTTTATGGCATATTCACTATAGTACGATTAGGTACCCTATTGCGTGCATCCCTTATTTTCTATTATATATCACAGTTTATATGGCATGGTGTTTTCTTGTATCTTGTTATGTCCCTATGAGGACCTGGTTATCTCTCCAGGATTAGACGATTTCCCACAGGAGTACGGAGTAGCATTGGATCCATCTTTTGTGGGCGACGAGGCATTTTCCTTTGGCATTTAGCTCTATTCTTATCTTAGAGGATTATTGAGACTATGTAGTGGACATCTTATGTTCTTTCATTTACTTTCTATTTTGCGGAGGTTGGACTCCGATCTTTGTGACTATTTTTTATAGCTGTTTGGAGTGGGTATGTCCACCCGGCTATCTTTTGATGCATTATTTATTGGACTCTCGTTTCTTCTGTGTTGAGTTGTGATGAGATTAGATATTTATATTATGGCCTGTGATTTTATTATATATATACAGCTTATGTGCGTTTACGAGGATTTCATATATTGGAGTATTCTTCGTATATATGCAGCTGGCATGTTGCGTACTTGGTCCTAAGTATTTTAGGACTGGGGCGTTACATTATGACTTTCCTACAAAATGACAAGTTCCGCTGGTAATTTTACGATCGACCTTGCATCCTGAAAAATCTGCATCCGAGTAACCTATCAGGTCAAATAAATCAGTTTTGGGATACCAAAGACCGGTTGTCAAAGTCCCTTTAAGGGATCGCAAGTTATGCTGAACAGCACTTACATGTGATTCTTTAGGACAAGCCTGATACCGAGCACGTAAGCATACAGAAAATATGATGTCAGGACGATAAGCAGTTAAGTACAGTAAACTACCAATCATACCTCTGTACTTACGCATGTCGGCTGGTGTACCACTTTCATCTCTATCAAGCTTTGTAGACGTTGCTATTGGAGTGCCAATAGGTTTGACATTATCCATATCAAATTTCTTTAGCAAGTCTTTTATATATTTGGCTTGATTAATGAATATTCCTTGTGAACTCTACTTAATTTGCAGTCCAAGAAAGAATGTTAATTCTCCCGTCATGCTTATTTTGAATTCACTCTGCATACACTTAGCAAACTCGTTATATAGCATCTCATTAGTTGATCCAAAGATTATGTCATCAACATATTTCTGCACTAATAAAATATTTTTTGTCTAAAGATTTTATAAATAGAGTTGAATCAGCATTCCCTTTTGAAAAACCATGTTCAAGTAGGAAAGAACTAAGGCGCTCATACCAAGCACGGGGTGCTTGTTTGAGACCGTAGAGAGCCTTTCGAAGCTTGAATACGTTATCATGATATTTGAAATTCTAAAACCCGGGAGGTTATTTTACAAAAACTTCTTCTTTTATAAAACTATTTAAAAAACACTTTTAATATCCATTTGAAAAAGTTTGAAACCATGAAAACTTACAAAAGTACAAAGCATTCAAATGGACTCTAATCTAGCAACTGGAGCATATGTCTCATCATAATTAATGCCTTCTTCTTGATTATAGCCTTGAGCTACTAGACGTGCTTTATTGCGTGTGACTGAGCCATTCTCATCTAACTTGTTTGGAACACCCACTTAGTACCAACGATCGGGTGATCAATAGGTCTGGGAACAAGTTCCCAAACTTAATTTCGTTCAAATTGGTTAAGTTTCTCTTGCATAGCAGAAATCCAAAATTCATCAAAAAATGCTTCTAAAACATTTTTAGGTTCAATTTTGGAAAAAAATGCAACATTTTCTATTACCAATTGCCTTGAGCTGGAACGAGTAACTAACGCCTCTTGATATATCACCGATTACCAGTTCTTCGGGAAGGTCTGTTGAAAATCTCATTCGTTTCGGCAAACTTTCCAGATAAGACGTGGATGGCGTATCTTCTGATATTCCATTGGTGGGAGTTTCTTCATTGTCACTATCGTCTTGTCGTTTGACGTTTAGCTCATCGAATGTGACATTAATTGATTCTTCGACAACAAGTGATTTCTTATTGAATACTCTGTATCCTTTGCTTTTCACCGCATAACCCAAGAATATTCCTTCATCAACTTTTTCATCAAATTTTCCCAAGTTGTCTTTTGTATTTAGAATAAAACATCTGCAACCAAAGATCTTGAAATAGCTGATATTAGGAGTTCTATTAAACCATAATTCATAATGAGTCTTTTTAGATATAGGCCTAATATGAACTCTATTCAATACATGACATGCTGTATAAACAGCTTCTGCCCAGGAAGATTATACTGGTTAAATGTAACTCTGGCCATATCACTAAGAGTTCTATTCTTCCTTTCTACAACTTTATTTTATTGAGGAGTTCTGGGACAAGAGAATTCATGTGATAATCCATTTGAATTACAGTAAGATTTAAACTCATGGTTATCGAATTCTCCTCCATGATTACTTTGAACACGAGTAATCATGAATCCTCTCATTTTGCACCTTTTTACAGAAATATACAAACTCAGAAAAGGCCTCATTCTTATTTGCAAGAAAATAAACCCAAGTATATCGTGAATAGTCATCAACTATCACGTAAGCATTAAGCTTTCCGCCAAGACTGGTGATTCTACTTGGTCCAAACAAGTACATATGAACCAATTGCAGGGGTCTAGAGGTACTTACAGCGTTTATTGACTTGAAAGATGATCTAGATGCCTTATTCTTCTCACAATTAGCACAAACCATATCTTTCTTGTAAATTATTTCGGGTAAGTCTCTTACCAGTTTCTTAGTGGACAATCTTGCAATAATGTCCATGTTTGCATGTCTAAGATGCATATGCCATATCCGACTTTCGTCTTGCGTTGTAAACAGACACTTTCCTGTATTGTTAGTCTTTTCTGACAGATATAAAATATATATATTGTCCTCTCTTATTCCCTCAAAGTAAATTATTCCAGAAGTTTTATCATAAACAAAACATTTATTTTTAACAAAATTTATTCTATAACTGTGATCAATTAACTAGCTGATACTTAGCAGGTTATGTTTCAATTCTGTTACTAAGCATACATTTTTAATAATGGGTGAGGGAGAGATACCTATTTCACTAATTCCAATGATATGTCCTTTAAGGTTGTTTCCAAAGGAGATATAGCCTTTTTTCTTTATCGATAGAGTTGTGAACAATTTGTCGCCACCTGTCATGTGTCTGTAGAAACCACCATCGAGTATCCACTTACTTTTAGTGGGAGAAGGAAGGTCCACCTTAGCATCTGTAGCCATGAAGCATAGGTTTGCTGAGTTCCGAGAGTTATCTTCATCTTCAAAATTACTAGCTCCACTTTCGCACCAGATACTGATGTTTGCATAGTTTTTGGTTGTTGACCTTCTCTTACTTGTCTGATCATGTCTGCTTGTTTGATCGTTTCTGCGTCCTCTCCTTATAATAGGGCAGTCCTTCTTTATATGGCCTATTCTTTTGTAGCTGAAACAGATCGGTTCTTTGTCATCTTTGATGTCCTTCTCTTTTGGATTTTGTTCATCGAAGTCTAGAAGATCCAACTCATGTGTCATGAGTTTTCCTGTAAGGGTTTTAAGGCTCATTGTTGTGAGATTATTTTCTTCCATAATGGATGTTGCTTTTGGATTCCAGTTCTTTGGTAGTCCACGAAGAATCTTTCGGATCTTTTTATGAATGTTGTATTCTTTGCCAAGGAAAGATAGAGGATTAACAATATCTAAAATCGAGTAAATATTGCTATAATAGTCTTATTAGGCTTCATTTTGAATGTCTCATACTCTTGTGTAAGTCATGAGATTTTGGATTCCTTCACTTGTAAAGTACCTTCATGAGTAACCTCAAAAACTTTTTAAACCTTGTTGGACGTGGCACATGTAGAGACTCTATTGAATTCAGTTCGATCAATACCACAGAATAAAGTATTGATGGCTTTTGTATCAAGACTAGCTTACTTCTTTTCATTGTTGGTGTATTGATTGAATGGTTTCTCAACTAGAACACCTTATACTATAATAGGTAGAGATTTCCTATAACCATTGATAACAGTCGACCATAAATCAAAATCAATTGACTTGAGGAAAAAGCTCATTCGTGTCTTCCAGTACGTGTAATTTGTGCCATCAAATAAGGGTGGCCTATTTTTTGACTGACCTTCACCGTTGCTTGGAAATAGGGATGTCATATCTCAAGCAGTGTTAATTTCGACAAGAGATAACCTCTCTGATACCAAATGTAGGAACAATGGCACCCCTAGAGGTGGGTGAATAGAGTGCATCAAAAATATTTAGCAATAAAAAATTAACTCTAAGCAGGTGAAGTAATATATTAAATTTAAATGCAAGTAAAGCAGTAAAGGTTGAGGCAAGAATTCAATACGCAGAAATAGCAGGTTTATACTAGTTTTCCTCTGTGTGGATGTAACACCCATATCTCAGAACACGTATTTTGTTAAGCCTGCATGTATCTTGGACCTGTATTTTATTTTCTCAGATTCTGGCCTATAATTGTATTTTTGGCTCGACTTGCAGATTTTGGTTTTCTCGTAAAAACGGGTTTTGACATGACTTGGTTTTATTTTGTGGGCGAGAATTGGTTTGGTTTGGTTTGGTTTGGTTCAACATGCATTTGGAACATCTTAGCCTATGCTCCACCCTCAACACAACATAACCACCCTCATTAAAACCCTACCAACCTTTTCTCTTTCCTCATAACTCTTTCATTTATTTTCTCCATCTCCTTCTTCTTCTTTCCTCTACACAACACCTCCACCCATAGGCAAGTGCACCTTGCCACCACATGAGAACCCTATTTTTATTTGTCCATTAGCTAGATTAGGCCATGGAGATCAATATTAGAACTTGACATTTTGTGATTTGGAGTCTCCTTTGTTCTAGATCTAAGTTTTCTCTATTTTTGGATTTACATGGTTTTGGTCTATTTTAGTTGGGTTTCTGCGGGTTTTGATGCTTCCATGTGGAAGAGAACTCAATTTTACTCAAGTTAGAACTTTGAAAATCTAGATTTGGGTTTGATTTGACCAAGATGTGAAGATTTGAACTTTGGTGTTCTTGAGGTGTTCCTCTCGGCCTGGAGAAGAAGAATGCAGCCTGCGCTCTTTAGCGCAGTGCTGAACTGCGCATCCCCTCTCGGCCTGCGCTCTTTAGCGTAGCGTCGACCGCACGGCTTGCCCCTTGGCGAACTGCGCTCAGCCCCCTGCGCAGCTCACCCCTGCGCAGTCTGCTCATGCGCAATCTAACCCCTGTGCAGTTCACCCCTGCGCAGTTGGCTCCCCGCGCAATCTAACCCTGCGCGCTTGGACCCTGCGCACTTCACCCCTGCGCAGTTCAACCCTGCGCCATCTATCTCCTGCGCCAACCATCCCTGCGCCATCTATCTCCTGCGCCAACCATTCCTGCGCCAACCATTCCTGCGCCATCCACCCCTACGCAACCCACTGGCCCATGATGATTTGGTTTTATTTTTTGGACTTGGCTTCTCTTTTGTGGATTAGGTTTTGAGATCTTGTTCCACACAGCACGACTACCTTGACCCCAACACGACCTGGCACGATTTTTAGTATTTGATATGACTAGTACGGTTTTCGTGATTTCTGTGATTTATGATCCTAGTACTTCCTAATTTTCTGGAAAATGACCCGATGGGGTGCATTCTTGACTTGTAACCTGATAACTTGATAGTGGCCCGTGGCGGCGCACTGACTTGACTTGTAACTTGTAACTTGTAACTCGACTCGTATAACCAACATGACACCGTAGGTGTTCCTGCTTGCTTACTTGTACAATCCACCTGTCTTGTCTTGCATCATGTCTAGGACGTGACTCCCTGGTTCCCACGGTCAGGGATTCATACTGAATCTGGATTAGGCTAATGATTAGATCAAACTATAGTTCATAGAGAATTTTCAGTTACAGGCAATCTCATTATCTGGGCGCTTTAATTGGACTTGTAGCTTGCCGACGAGTAGAGCACATTTCCAGCACACTGTCATGTGTTGCACCCTCTAAGTCACCTAAGGGTATATCGTCTCTTGGACGATGTACCCAACCATACTCTCAACCCGCGGAAGGATAACTGGATGGTTTGCAGGGCTTGGGACTGGAAAATTCTCATTGCATCTTGTTAGTAATTAGGCTTGTGATAACCCTAGTTAGTTAAAGTAGTAAGCCGTAATATTCTGCTTGGCCGCTTGTGAATGGATGATGTCTAGTCCTGTCTAAGTCTTGTCTAGTTTCTGTACCCTGGTACTCCTGAGCATGATTGTTTTACTTGTTGTAACAATAAATGGATAGGGACAAGTGCTATTCAGGCGAAGGGTTACAACCCCGGTCCTTGTTTGGTTTACAGGTTGTAATCTGGCTCCCGGAGTAGTTTCATATCCCTAGTCGTTTATTGTCCTGCTGTACTTCTATTTACTTGTACTTTTTTTCCATTTTCTTATGTTCTGATATGCTGGCTTTTGTTCTTATTTTGTGGCCTCCTTTGTGGCACTTGCTCTTTCTGGGGTTTGACCCAGCTGGTTTTGTGTGGCCAGATTTTGGAGCAGCACCCGAGGATCTACCGAACCTCCAGCCCGATGGTGGCGACTAGAAGGAACCCGGGCTACGAGTGGGTTTTCTATTTTGTTTCGCTCACTCTATTGTAAACTATTCTTTTGAGGCGTTTAGCCGACGAGCACCTGTTAGCTCGATGCACATTTACTTACTGTCTGCCTACGGGCTGTAAACATGATTGACGAATCCTAGGGTTGATCATGTATGACTAAATTCTTGCTAGTCCTTGCATTTTGTACGACTAGCTTCATGATCAGCTGATATGTAATATTTGGGATGCCTTTATTGTATATTTGGTGATCTAACATCTTGTAATTGTATTACTTGCTTGAGATTGAGACAGTAGACTTGACCTTAAGAGACTGTTGGCTTGTAGTAAACCCTCATATCTAGACAGCCGTGACCGTATAGCGAGATGGACTTCATTTCAATATACGTAGCTAGCTATGTTCGCCCCCGCTCTCCAGTATTCTGGGTTTGGGGCATGACATGGTTTAAGTGGTGGCCCATGCAGGTCTTGTCAATCAAGAAATGTGAGGATTTACCGATAGATGTCTCAATGAGTACTCTACCTTGACCTCCTATCATATCCTCTGAATCTCTGGAATCTTGACTTGATTACATGCTTGTATCGTTGATCTGTCCTGGTCCTTCCTTATTGTTTTCCCTGTATCGTCTTCTTCAGCGGTACTGTACCTGACCCCGCCGATCAGCAAGGTGGAGCATTTCATGTGGACCAGCAGCCCGGAGATCAAGCCCAACACTCCGGAGTAGCTTCCAGAGTTGTGCCCACTGGAGGAGAGCCTCCAGTTCAGCCCGTTCAGCCTGCCGAGCCGGATGATGGCACCTTGGTAGGTCTCATCAGGACCTTGATAGCTTTCTAACATCGTCGAGGAGACGCCTTGCACCAGGTAGTGGCAGATGCTTTGACCAGAGGCGGTCATCCAGGGAACAGCACGGCCAACAGCTTTAAGCGCCTGAACCCTCCCTTCTTCGACGGCAGTGAAGATACGATTGCCGCGGACGCTTGGCTTCAGGATACCGAGGTGATTCTGGAGGCAGCTAGAACACCTGAGCATGAGAAGGTGGCCGTGGTACGGCTACAGTTGCTGGACTTGGCTCGCAGTTGGTGGGCAGCGCAGGCCATGGGATTAGTGGCACCCGTTGCTTGGGCAGTGTTTAGAGAGAGATTCCAGACGAAGTATTTTGATGCTGTGGACCGGTACGACCTACAAACGAGATTTACCAACTTGAAGCAAGGAGGCAGAACAGTCGATGTTTATGCATCTGAGTTTTTTAGACTCAGTAGGTTTGCCACCACCTTGGTGGCGACCGAGTTTGATAGGGCCCAGCGGTTCCAGCAGGGACTGCATTTGGAGATCTTATTGGCAGTCGAGCAGTTCGAGCACCAGACGTTTGATACGATATTGAGGGCAGCTAGGAGGCATGAGTATACCTCCCAGAGGATCGTGGATAGGACCGGAGGTAGGAAGCGGTCCCACAGTCAGATGCACCAATCATCAGCTCCAGCCCCGACAGCTAGGAGTTTGACCATTGGAACTCCGAGGCGGGCGGCCTCAGTAACGTCGGTTCAGCATTCAACCCCGACGTACCCGCAGCAGCAGAAGCAGAAGCAGACTTCCGCGATGGGATGTTCTCATTGTGGGAAGCCAGGCCATGTGGTGGCAGATTGTCGTAGGGCGCAAGGATTGTGCCTGGCTTGTGGAGCGACAGATCACAAGATAGGAGCTTGCCCAAATAGGGGTAGTTCTTCCTCTTCCAACCTAACCAGTCCATCGGTTAGGGGACCAGCACCTACGCAGCAGCAGTAGTACCCGAGGCCATTGTTGCCTCAGGCCCAGGCATTTCATCAGCAGAACCAGCAGCAGTACACCCAAGCCCAAGTGCAGAGCAGACAGAGAGGTTTCCAGCAGAAGGGACCCGCAGCTAGAGGTCAGGCTATGATGATGGCTATGGAAGAAGAAGTTGCACCAGGTGAGGTAGTGGCAGGTACTATTCTCGTCAACTCCTCTCCAGCATTGGTATTATTTGATTCTGGTGCATCGCATTCATTCATGTCTGCACGATTCGCGACACGGATAGGATTGGAGCCTGAGTCATTATCAGTAAGGCTCAATATACTTACTGGTAATGGTCTTGTGGGAGTAGATCGAGTATTTTTCTCGTGTCGGATCGTAGTTAGCGGTAGAGAGTTCCCCGCTAGATTTATAGAGTTCCCTATGGCAGACTATGATGTAGTCTTAGGCATAGATTGGTTGATGAACCAGTATGCTAGGATAGACTGCCATATTGGCAGATTTGTTTTCAGCATTCCAGGAGAGCCAGAGTTTTCATTTTCCAGAGGCGCAGTGGAGCCATCTTCTCCAGTGTTGCGGTTGGCAGTAGCAGCAGTACAGTTGCCCCGGATAGTTGAAGAATTTCTAGATGTTTTCCCAGAGGAGCTTCCAGGAATGCCGCCAGAGTGGGAGATCGAGTTCACTATAGACTTAATCCCCGGAACAGCACCAGTATCAGAGCGAGTCTACAGAATGGTGCCTTCAGAGTTGGAGATTTTGTACAAGATGATTGAAAAACTCAGGACCAAGGGATTCATTCGTGCAAGTGGATCGCCTTGGGGAGCCCCGATGCTTCTTGTGAAAAAGAAAGATAGTACATCCAGGTTATGTGTAGTTTATCGTACCTTGAACTCAGTGACAATCAAGAACATATACCCTCTTCCGAGGATAGATGACTTGTTTGATCAACTCAGAGGGGCTTCGGTATTTTTGAAGATAGACTTGCGGTCAGGATACCATCAGATCAGAGTCAGAGAGCAGGACATTCCGAAGATAGCGTTTAGATCGAGATATGGGAATTGGGAGTTCCTTATTATGCCCTTTGGAGCGACCAATGCGTCGGCCGTATTCATGGACCTCATGAATCGCATTTTCATGCCTTACTTGGATCAGTTCGTGATCGTGTTCCTAGATGATATCCTGGTCTACAGCAAGAGCGAAGCAGAGCATGAGCAGCATCTCAGAATCGTCCTTCAGACGCTTAGAGAGCACCAGTTGTACGCCAAGTTCAGTAAATACGAGTTCTGGCTCGATCGTATTTCGTACTTGGGTCACATCATTACTCGAGGAGGAGTGGAAGTGGATCCCCAGAAGATTGTGGCTATCGAGTCATGGCCAGTACCCAGCCCAGTGGCAGAGGTTCGCAGCTTCCTTGGATTGGCCGGCTACTACCGACAGTTTGTATCAGATTTTACAAGGATTTTAGCGCCGATGACCCAGTTGACCCGCAAGGATGTGCAGTTTGCTTGGACAGCGGAGTGTCAGGAATCATTTGAGAAGTTGAAGCGAGGCTTGATAACGGTTCCCATTCTCACACTTCTAGATGGGACCGGAGGATTCACAGTTTATTGCGACGCGTCAGGCAGAGGATTGGGGTGTGTCTTGATGCAGCATGGGAAGGTAATATCTTATGCATCACGCCAACTTTATGATCATGAGAAGAATTACCCGACCCACGATTTGGAACTGGCAGCAGTAGTGTTTGCACTTAAGTTGTGGAGACACTACTTGTACGGAGATAGAATGGAGATATTTACTGATCACAAGAGCCTGAAGTGTGTTTTCACCCAAAAGGACCTTAATATGCGACAGAGAAGATGGCTTGAGCTATTGGTAGACTACGATGTGGATTTGCAGTATCACCCAAGGAAGGCCAACGTAGTAGCAGATGCGTTGAGCAGGAGAGCCGAAGTTTATTTCCTGACAGCGCAACCAGACTTATTGGCAGATCTTCAGAAGATGGGAATTGAAGTGGTTCTTCCTACCAGTGTGGCATTGATGGCCAGACTACAGGTTCAGTCCGGCATAGTTGAGAGAATCCGGATGGCGCAGTCTACAAATTCCAAGATTCAGCAGCTTAGAGCAGAGTGTGAGGTAGAAAGAAGGCCAGAGTTATGTATCCATGAAGATTGTATACTTCGGCACGGCACTCGTCTTTGTGTACCCAGTGGAGATATTAGACAGGATGTCATGACAGAAGCTCACAGTTCACAGTATTTTATTCATCCCGGTGGCACGAAGATGTACCGTGATATTCGTCAGCATTTCTGGTAGAATGGCATGAAGAGGGAGATAGCCCGGTTTGTCTTTCGGTATTTGGTTTGCCAACAGGTTAAAGCTGAACATCAGAGGCCCGCTGGACTTCTTCAGCCCTTGTCGATTCCAGAGTGGAAGTGGAAGCATATGACCATGGATTTTGTGACTGGATTGCCTAGATCCCCGGCTGGTCGAGATGCTATTTAGGTTATAGTTGACCGGCTCACGAAGGTGGCTCATTTTCTCCCATTCAGAGTTGGGCAGTCAACGGCTCAGTTGGCAGAGATGTACCTCAGGCAGATTGTCAGGCTTCACGGTGTGCCCGTCAGTATTACCTCGGATCGAGATTCAAGATTCACGTCACACTTTTGGCGTAGCTTGCAAGAGAGTTTAGGGACTCGTCTCTAGTTCAGCTCGGCATATCATCCGCAGACAGATGGCCAGTCAGAGCGCACAATCCAGACCCTTGAAGATATGTTGAGATCTTGTACACTTGACTTCGGTGGTTCGTGGGAAGATCACCTGCACCTGGTGGAGTTCTCGTACAACAACAGCTTCCAGGCCAGCATCCAGATGGCACCATTCGAGGCTCTGTATGGTAGAAAGTGCAGATCCCCGCTAGCGTGGGATGATGTCGGAGAGAGGCAGATGCTTGGTCCAGAAATGATTGCCCAGACAGTTGAAGTAGTCAGAAGAGTCAGGGATCATCTTCGAGTTTTCCAAGATCGCCAGCGGCATTGGGCCAATGTCCATCGACGTCCCTTAGAGTTTGTTATCGGCGACCATGTATTCCTTAGGATCTCGCCTAACCACGGCGTCATTCTTTTTGGCATGCGGGGAAAGCTTAGTCCTAGGTATATAGGGCCGTTCGATATCCTGGAGCGAGTAGGAGATGTATCCTATCGTCTTGCTCTTCCGTCGTCGCTAAGTGAGGTGCATGATGTATTCCATGTGTCCCAATAACGACGGTATATCCCGGACCCGAGCCATATCCTAGACCATTCGGAATTGGTTATTGGTACCAACCTTTCGTATGAAGAGGGGCCCGTGTCTATATTGGACCAGAGGGAGAAGATACTCAAGAACAAGACTATTAACTTAGTCCGTGTTGCTTGGGGTCATCACTCTCTAGGTGAGTCAACGTGGGAGCGTGAGGATGACATCCGATCGCGGTATCCCAACCTGTTTGACTCATAAGGTATAATATCTTCCTTATGCCTTATGCCTTCCGTCCTTGCTTGCATGTGTGATTGTTTGATTGACTGCTTAGTATAGCTTGCATGTAAATAAGTATGACTTGTCCTTGTCTCTCTAGCCTCTTAAATCAAATTTCGAGGACAGAATTCTTTTAAGGTGGGTAGAGTTGTAACACCCATATCTCAGAAAACGTATTTTGTTAAGCCTGCATGTATCTTGGACCTGTATTTTATTTTCTCAGATTCTGGCCTGTAATTGTATTTTTGGCTCGACTTGCAGATTTTGGTTTTCTCGTAAAAATGGGTTTTGACATGACTTGGTTTTATTTTGTGGGCGAGAATTGGTTTGGTTTGGTTTGGTTTGGTTCAACATGCATTTGGAACATCTTAGCCTATGCTCCACCCTCAACACAACATAACCACCCTCATTAAAACCCTACCAAACTTTTCTCTCTCTTCATAACTCTTTCATTTATTTTCTCCATCTCCTTCTTCTTCCTTCCTCTACACAACACCTCCACCTATAGGCAAGTGCACCTTGCCACCATATGAGAACCCTATTTTTATTTGTCCATTAGCTAGATTAGGCCATGGAGATCAACATTAGAACTTGACATTTTGTGATTTGGAGTCTCCTTTGTTCTAGATCTAAGTTTTTTCTATTTTCGGATTTATATGGTTTTGATCTATTTTAGTTTGGTTTTTGCGGGTTTTGATGCTTCCATGTGGAAGAGAACTCAATTTTACTCAAGTTAGAACTTTGAAAATCTAGATTTGGGTTTGATTTGACCAAGATATGAAGATTTGAACTTGGGTGTTCTTGAGGTGTTCCTCTCGGCCTGGAGAAGAAGACTGCAGCCTGCGCTCTTTAGCACAATACTGGACTGCGCATCCCCTCTTGGCCTGCGCTCTTTAGCGCAGCGCCGACCGCGCTGCTTGCCCCTTGGCGAACTGCGCTCAGCCCCCTGCGCAGCTCACCCCTGCGCAATCTGCTCATGCGCAATCTAACCCCTGCGCAGTTCACCCCTGCGCAGTTGGCTCCCCGCGCAATCTAACCCTGCGCGCTTGGACCCTGCGCACTTCACCCCTGCGCAGTTCAACCCTACGCCATCTATCTCCTACGCCTACCATCCCTGCGCTATCTATCTCCTGCGCCAACCATTCCTGCGCCATCCACCCCTGCGCAACCCACTGGCCCATGATGATTTGGTTTTATTTCTTGGACTTGGCTTCTCTTTTGTGGATTAGGTTTTGAGATCTTGTTCCACACAGTACGACTACCTTGACCTCAACACGACCTGGCACGATTTTTAGTATTTGACATGACTAGTACGGTTTTCGTGATTTCTGTGATTTATGATCCTAGTACTTCCTGATTTTCTGGAAAATGATCCGATGGGGTGCATTCTTGACTTGTAACCTGATAACTTGATAGTGGCCCCTGGCGGCGCACTGACTTGACTTGTAACTTGTAACTCGACTCGTATAACCAACTTGACACCGTGGGTTTTCCTGCTTGCTTGCTTGTACAATCCACCTGTCTTGTCTTGCATCATGTCTAGGACGTGACTCCCTGGTTCCCACGGTCAGGGATTCACACTGAATCTGGATTAGGCTAATGATTAGATCAAACTATAGTTCATAGAGAATTTCCAGTCACAGGCAATCTCGTTATCTGGGCGCTTTAATTGGACTTGTAGCTTGCCGACGAGTAGAGCACATTTCCAGTACACTGTCATGTGTTGCACCCTCTAAGTCACCTAAGGGTATATCGTCTCTTGGGCGATGTACCCAACCATACTCTCAACCCGCAGAAGGATAACTGGATGGTCTGCAGGGCTTGGGACTGGGAAATTCTCATTGCATCTTGTTAGTAATTAGGCTAGTGATAACCCTAGTTAGTTAAAGTAGTAAGCCGTAGTATTCTGCTTGGCCGCTTGTGAATGGATGATGTCTAGCCCTGTCTAAGTCTTGTCTAGTTCCTGTACCCTGGTACTCCTGAGCATGATTGTTTTACTTGTTGTAACAATAAATGGATAGGGACAAGTGCTATTCAGGCGAAGGGTTACAACCCCGGTCCTTGTTTGGTTTACGGGTTGTAATCTGGCTCCCGGAGTAGTTTCATATCCCTAGTCGTTTATTGTCCTGCTGTACTTCTATTTACTTGTACTTTTCTTCCATTTTCTTATGTTCTGATATGCTGGCTTTTGTTCTTATTTCGTGGCCTCCTTTGTGGCACTTGCTCTTTCTGGGGTTTGACCCAGCTGATTTTGTGTGGCCAGATTTTGGAGCAGCACCCGAGGATCTACCGAACCTCCAGCCCGATGGTGGCGACTAGAAGGAACCCGAGCTACGAGTGGGTTTTCTATTTTGTTTCGCTCACTCTATTGTAAACTATTCTTTTGAGACGTTTAGCCGACGAGCACCTGTTAGCTCGATGCACATTTACTTACTGTCTGCCTACGGGCTGTAAACATGATTGACGAATCCTAGGGTTGATCATGTATGACTAAACTCTTGCTAGTCCTTGTATTTTGTACGACTAGCTTCATGATCAGCTGATATGTAATATTTAGGACGTCTTTTATTGTATATTTGGTGATCTAACATCTTGTAATTGTATTACTTGCTTGAGATTGAGACAGTAGACTTGACCTTAAGAGACTGTTGGCTTGTAGTAAACCCTCATATCTAGACAGCCGTGACCGTATAGCGAGATGGACTTCATTTCAATATACGTAGCTGGCTATGTTCGCCCCCGCTCTCCAGTATTCTGGTTCTGGGGCGTGACAGTGGACTAGTCAAGTCTCGAGTACTCAACCCGATATTGAATCTACTATTTGAAATAGAGATTACACCACGTGTTTTGCTCTGAAGAATATGCCAACTTTAACACCATCATGTTTTTATCCGAAGCCCACGATCAAACTTCACCAATCACTTTTCTGAGAAAAAGCTTTTATACACCAAGCTTGTATAACTCGAAAACTCCTACTCGGAAACCACCGATACTGAGAAGAATAAAATTGACTTGGAGATCTGAAGATTGAAGCTTTGAAAACTGAATAGAAAGCTTTAAGAATAGATAGAGAAGATGAAGAAGGAATGAGTGAATAGAAATGACAAAATCTTCTCTATTTATAGGAATTTTTGAGACAGAGTTCTGGCAGAACTCGGTAGGGGTAACGTTCATAATTTTGAACGTTTACAGATCCAAAGGAATAGGAATTTACTGTTGACAAGGAAAAATCAAGTTGACCAAGTTTGGGCAGAACTCTTGCCGAGTTCGGTCCCTTTGGTTCTAGTTCAACCTAAGTTGGTTATGGTTCAATTGGGTTTGGTTCGGTTGAAGGAATGAATCAAGATAGGTATTAGATAGACTTCTAATTGCCAGTGATCCCGACTCACAAGTAATCTAGACTCAATAAATAGAAAAATACAGAATAAATGTGAAAAACTCAATGATGATGAACTCTGCATTCTTCGTTTCTTTTCATATCAATGTCGGAGTTGAAGTCAATTATCAAAATCGGTTTGACTATGGCTAAATGTGCCAACAATCTCCCCCATTTTGATAATATGACAAAACTACGATTGATACGTAAAGAAAAGGTTTAGCTTGAATTGGAAGTGGACTTGATGAGTACTGAAGGGTACGGTTGCAGCTTTGTGTCATCAAATTATGGTACAGTATAATGCCCTCCCGTAATGTACGGTCAAGTCTTGTTATTTTCTTAGGAGGGTAGATTTGTCACCTCCAGTTTTCAAAATTGAGGGCAAATTTGTTATTTTTAATATTCTAATATTTTTGTGAATATTTATTTATTAATATTGTGTTTTGGGGTTTTATTTGATCGAGTTTGAGTTTTGTCTCATTTTGACTTGTGTTAGTGACCCGGGTCAGTTTTAGACCCAACTAGACCCGACCAACTTGTCATGACCAAATTTAGATATTTATTTTTGACTAATTCCATTTGATTTTAGTGGGATTAGGGATTAGAATTAGATTTAGAACTTGGAATTAGGAGTTTCCAAGTTACCTTTTTTACCCCAACTCAAAACCACTCTTTTTCTTGAATTGGAGGGCATTTTCGTAATATGCCAAATGCCCCCAAACCCCCATGAAGTGGCCGGCCAGCAGCATGTACCCCCCCCCCCATTCTTCTCATTTGCAAGAAATTCTCTCTTTCTCCTTCTTTTCTCTCATCCAACAAAATTCTTCTTTTTCCATTTGCATTTTAAGCTCCAAAGTAAGCAAATCTGTTCCAAATCTTCTCCATACTCTAGATCTCTCTCTAATCTTGGTGCTAACTGTCACGACCTGCACCCTCTTTTCGGGATACGAGTGCGTGTCCAAGCCCAGCCTACGAGCTTTGGCATGACTCACAATGGCCGTAAAATTAATCATAAGCAAATAAAATTAAAAAAATTAAAAAATTTAGGAAGTGGGCATACAAATCTATCCACCTTAAAAAAATTTGTCATCGAAATTTCAAAAGATACAAATAGGCACAACCAAGAATATCATCAAAATATGACATGACCAATCGATATAAATAAGCACGACAAAGAATATAATCAAGAAAATAATGTGATGAATGATCAAAATTGATCAGGCATATAGAATCAAAATCTAAATACATTTTAGAAATATAGTGAAAGGAAATCAAAATAGGTTTAAAAGATGACAATTCGAAAATAGAAGAATTTGAGAGAAATAAAGAACTACTAGTTGTAGAGAAGGTGGTAACAAAAAATAAGACATCGAATAAATTTGAAAGAAAAAAATTAATAGTCGTATGCCAATAAAAGATATAGTCGCTGTGATATTCGAAAATCATAAGTATATTCGATTCATTTAACCAAGAATCCATGTCTCGCCAGTTTACATATGGCTGCCGTGAATCCTTGGTTTCATGACTCAAGTATAATATGTTATCGAACACTTTATCAACTCTACCCAATATTGACATAATAAATCAAAAGATCAATAATACAACTAGGATATAGTTTTAGTAATATTCGACAACCTACGTATACTTAAAATTATTTCAACTTAGGGGTCATGCCACGCCAGTGCGCTGCCGACTGCAGCGAACCCGCAGTCTCCATAATTTAAATAAATGGGAACAGTGCACATCTGCCTTACCATTGTATGTCACCAAAAATTATTTTAACTATATACATAAGAATTTCAAAGGAACTTTAATAAATTCAAATAAGTCGATCATGATAAGAAAATATAAGTATCAGGTTTGAAAATAAAATGATCACAAAATGAACAAAGGCGATTGAATTAATATATAGATAATTGAACAGAGATTAGGAATTGAAAATAAAATGATCGTAAAATAGTTTTGAAAATAAAATAAGGTTTAGAGAAGGCAGAAGATAAAATGGCACAAAAATGATCAAAATTAGGATGGAATTCTATGAAGGCCTAACTTACCAAACATATATTCTACCCACCTTGGATCCTACCAATATGTCAAAACAAAATAACATATTCTCTTAGAAAAATTCCTCGATTTATCCATACCGAGACTTCAATAAATCATTAGCTAAATCACATGGCCAATTTAACAATCTTAACTATCCAATGGTCAAATTAAATATGGGACTCCTAGTCCTATTTATTCTCATAAAATCAAATCAAACCTAATTGTGAATGAGCATCCTAGTCGCAGGTTTGCAGTAGTACGACTAACTTAAGTACTACCACAAGTTCACAATCTTTTACGAAAACAGATCTGCATAGGCTACCATAAAAACTTGTCACGACCCGTACCCTCTTTTCGGGATACGAGTGTGTGTCCAAGCCCAGCCTACGAGCTTTGGCATGACTCACAATGGCCATAAAATTAATCATAAACAAATAAAATTAAAAATTAAAAATTTTGGGAAGTGGGCTTACACTAACTCTTGTTTACCTCTCATTTGTGGTTTTGATATAGGTAGATCTAGCTTGGTGGTGGTGTAGGCATATATTTTGTGCTTTCACCTAGAAAGAAGTGATTTTGGGACTTTTCCTTGGAATTCCAACTCCCAAGAGGTGAACCCTCACTCTAACCTTTGTAATTACTTCTAATTAGTGTCGTTTGGATATTAGAGGATGTCCGAGGTGTAGGATAACCCATTAGGAGAGATTTGGAATCCATTGGAGCCGATTTGGGACTTTTAGCCTAAATTTAGTGTCAAATTTGAGAAAAATCCTAAATTGACATATTTGGAGTTGTTCGAAGCCTAATTAGACCAAATTAGGTTAGTTTGGGTGAGATGAGGCTAGCTACGTGACCATATTTGGATACGTGTGGTCCTTTCCCGAGAAATTATGAAAGTGGACTTTTCGGAGTTTTCGGGTTCCAACACACGGGTGATTTTTTCTACCGACACTAGAATCGGCAAGTTAGCACTTAGAATAGGTCATAATCATTATTTAGAACTAGTGGATAGAGTTTGGGTCGAATTCGGATAGGTTTGGTGCTCGTATCGCGCGGTATCGCGAATCGGACACCCTCGAGTCGCCAAATGGCCATTTGGTCATTCGGGCCTCGTTTCTCATTTTCGCTCACGTGCACGAGTTAGATTGCTTGTGTGGGGTACGTGTCTAATCCTTAGAGGGTATAATTACGAGGATTTGGATATTCGGATAGGTTTCGGGTTGTTTTGGATATATATAAATATTAGTGTTAGTGTGTATATATATATATATATATATATATATATATATATATATATATATATATATATATATATATATATATATATATATATATATTTACGTGTGTTAGTATGTGTGTGATTGTGTTATGAGGAGTATGTGTTGTGTGTGGATGTTATAGAGTGTGAAGAGAGGAGGAGAAGGATGTATGTATGTATGTATGTATGTATGTAAGTATGTATATATTAGTGTGTGTGTGGGTGTTTATGTAAATTTTTGTTTGTGTGTTAGAGGTTGTGAGTGTGTTTGTGGATAGATAGATAGATAGATAGATAGATAGATAGATAGATAGATAGATATGTATATATGTGTGTGTGAGTGTCTATAGGAGAGGTTAGATGAGAGGTTTTATGAGAGGTTAAATAGGATATTGTATGTTAGTTGAGTGTTGGTATCCTATATGTTAGGATATTGGTAGGTGGGTTGTTAGAAGTTAAGGTAATGTTAGAAGGATATGTTAGAGGTTAGGTTAGAGTTAGATAGTGGTAGGTAATGGTTAGATAGGTTAGTGTCTTGGTATCTTAGGATACCGAGAGTGGTATCTCAAGGTCAATGTGATTTACCTTGGTATATGCAAAGTAATGTGAATTACCTTAGTAATGGGTAAGGTAAGGTATTTGTGATACCTTCAAAATAAGGTATTGAGATATCAAGTTAAAGTATCAAGATACATGGGTATGGTATTGGGATGTCATGGTATAGGTAGAGGGTTACCGAAATACTACGGTAGAGGTAAGTTATAGGTTTACCTTGTAGGTAAGGGTTTACCTAGGCTAAGGTAGTATAACGCCCCAGTCCCAAAATACATAGGACCGTGTACGCAAACATGCCAACTGCACATATACGAAGAATACTCCAATATATGGAATCCTCGTATACGTACATAAGCTGTATAATAAATTATCACATACCAGAATAGTATAATCTAATCTCATCACAGCTCAACACAAAACATAATAAAGTCTAGATAATAAATGAGTGTATCAAAAGATAGCCGGGTGAACATACTCACTCCAAACAGCTATAAAATAGTCTCATAAGATCGGAGTCCAACCTCCGCAAATAGAAAGTAAAGAGATGTAAAAATATCCACTAAAATGTCTCAAAGAAATTGATAAGCTAGAAGTCAGCGGGAGATACCTCGTCATCAATGAAGGATGGATCCAGAGCCGGTCCGTACTCCTGCAGGAAATCGTCTAATCCTGGAGAGATAACCAGGTCCTCAGAGGGACGTAGCAAGATACAAGAAAATACCATGCCATATAAACTGTGATAATATAATAGAAAGGGAAGGATGCATGCAATCGGGTCCCTGACCAATCTACTGTGAATATGCTATTTTGAGAAACAATACATCGCCGCATGAGCCCTGGCTGTAAATGGGATCGACATAGTTCCCGTAAAGGGCACCAGGGGCCTACGTCCATAACGTCCGAAGATCGTCAGAGGGCATCATGTGCAAGGGGCTACGTCCATAACGTTGTGGAAAGCGTCAGAGGGCACCTGGGGCCTGCATCTCCGGAGGAGCGCACAGGTAATCAGGAAAGTGCAAAGTTGCCCATACGTCAGGTATTGTTCTCCCTCCCCAATGCCTAGTATCATCATCTCCATGACTGATATGAACCTCTAGTAACCGCCAAGTCTTCTAACATGAAATTCTATTGCAGTTACTCATATCCGTCACACGCTCCATACGTATCGGTAGCCAGCCGACTACGTGGGTACATGTCCTACATGTGACTCACAATACGTGGTAAAGCAAGTGTCAAGGCCGTATGAGATATACCAATACCTCATTATCAATGGGTGGTCACTAGACTAAGTCAAATGTAAGAGAAATAAATAAAAGCGAGAAAAACGACCGATAGAGTCGCTTGCACCCAAGTGTGACTTGGACGCACGGTTTGATAATAACAACAAATAAAATATTGAAAATAATAACTGAAAATAAGAATATTTAAGTCACAGAGTAAGGTGGGAAGGTATTTTGCCTGATTTCGTGCTGTGAATATGAAACGCTGCTCCCGCGTTCACGCCTCCGGAACCCGACGCTCCTAGATAATTAATTAACTCGATTAAGTCACTACTCACGAAACTTACGATACGACTTAATTACTCTAGGTAATGTGTTAAATTTATTTAATCTCTTGTGGAACCATTTAGATTCATACAATCACACACAGGTTCTACGAGACATCAAAACACAGTTTTAGGATTTCTAACTCTTAATTAGTCGGTTTTGTCCCTACATCAATAACATACTTAAAAATCATATAAATATCATAAAAATATTATTTAAACTAAACTTCTATAGATTTATCTCTGAAATTCCAGAATTAATATTTCTAAAGACATTTATGACTGGTTGATTACTAAGTCGGCTAGTCTACCCGAAACTCGCCCGAAAAATAGTTAATGACTCAAAATTACTAAAATAACCAAAAATATATTTTAAACAACAATAAAATACTTTATCTCACAGAATAATATCATAGGTACAAGGGTTGAGTTATACTACAAGTTTGGGACATTCTAGGTCAGCCGGTTACCCGAAATTAGCTAGTTTTGACCTACAAATTTCTCGACCAGATTTGAGTTGCTAAAATTGTGAAAAAATACTTAAAAATTCTAATTTATGTATATGAACACACATAAAATTCAGTTTCGAGAATATGCACCAATAAATCATAGTTCCTTCATAATAGGGTGAATTTTGATCCTACCGACACATGAATATTGCGCATATATTTTATGAAACCTTTTTGGATGATTATACATAACAAAAGCCATCAAAATATGATTTCTATAGAATTAATAACATATTTTCTACAGAATTTTAATAAGGGTTTGAGATGGAAAGATTTGGATTTCTTACCAAAGGTCCTTGCTAGAGAGGTTGTGACAACTTCTACTCGAAAAAGCTCCAACCTTTCTCGCTATCCTTGCTTGCTAATCCCCATTTGGTAAGTATGGAAGGGTCGGCAATGGCTATAGATGGTTGGATGGAGAAGATGGAGTTTTTAGGATTTGTTTTGAGGGGTTTCGGTGATGTAAGGTGGAGGAGATGAGTTTTTGTGAATGATGGAGAGATGTGCAATGGAAGAGATGATGTATGGAGGCTATGGGGGGTGAAGTGTTGCCGAAATTATGGAGAGGAGAAGGGTTGGTCTGCTCTGGAGGTGGAAATAAAGGAGGATTTAAGTTAGGGTTAGGGTTTAGGCTAAGTTGATGTATATATATGGGCTTTATTGGGTTGCATGTATGAAAAGGAGTGGGAATCCTTTTTCCTATGGCCATGGGGGGGATAGGTTGGTCGAAATCTATGGTGGGGGTCCACTATGGCATGATTTGGTTGTTTGGTGAGTTGGCTAATTGATTGGATTGATGATTTAAAAAGGTGTTTCCTAATTTAGAACTAATTAATTCTATCTATAGAATTTCAATCCAAATCTGAATTTAAATAAAAAAATATGTAATTATTAATATTTATTAATGCCCAACATGTCTACATAGGGTTGGATTTGGCTTGGAAGAGGTTTGGTACAACCGGGTCTCCTAAAAAGTCATAAAGGCTTTCTTAACTAATTAATTAAATAAAAATATAACTTGTGGCATAATTTGAATGGTTAACATGCAAGAGATTATAATATGACCATGGCATTCCTAATATGGCTAGCATACTAGTTAAAGCACCCGACTATGCTAGGCATGCCATACTTTCTAATCGTCTTGCATATTCAAACTCAACCATGGTTATAGTCCTTTTATATAATATAAATAAGATAAAAATAAATTAGAATTAAATAAAATCCAAAAATAATTTAAATATTCATTTAAATTATGAGGGATTTTACATCCTACCCAACTTATGACAATTTTGTCCTCGAAATTAAAAATAATCATAATATCAACTTAGGTAGAGGGTTATCTAGATACTAAGGTAGAGGTAACTTATAGGTTTACCTTGTAGGTAAGGGTTTACCTAGGCTAAGGCAGTTATACCTAAACCAAGATATTGGTATCGGAATACCAATAGGGCCAAGATATGTGATATCTTGGTAGGTAAATGCTAGAAATATGATACCTAGGCTAGAGATTATCCCGATTGACCATAGTTGACTGTTTTAACTCAAAGTCAACTAAAAGTCAACATCGGACCTCGAATTGACTAGAACTTGACCAGAGTTGACCAGCTGACCAAAAGTCAACTGTGAGTCAACCATTAGCCTAGTTTGACCTAGATTGGACTAGGAGTTGGCCAGTTGACCAAAAGTCAACTGTAAGTCAACCTTTGACCTAGTTTGACCTAGTTTGACTTTGTGTGACCTAGTTTGACTTAGTGTGACCTATTGTTACCTAGTTTGATTTAGTGTGACCTAGTGTGACCTCGTTTGACTTAGTTTGACTGAGCTTGACCTAGATTTGCATATCATACACTGAAAATTATGCCAAACACTATTAAACCCTAATTAACTCTTGTATATCTCATTTTTAGGTCTGTGGCTATCCTCTGAGCTTCGATTCCTATTGACTACTCAGGACTGCAGATGAGTACATTTTCTGATAGTTTTTATTGTCTTGATATCTGCTATATCCGATTCAGTTGTAGTATCTTACTTGATTCCTGGCACGATGCTATACGGACTAGTATACGTTGGATCTTGTCATGAGAGGTTATTCCTGGTTTACATGGTATATGAGTACATTGTTCGATCTTGTTTTATGTACTTGTATAGACACCAATTTGGGAGTGGGCTGGTCCTCTGCTCTTTAAATCTTGTGTTATGACGTGCAATGGTTGGATCCATTATACTACTCGGAGATGGAGAGTTACTAGAGGTTATGTGATCAATATTCCTCCTGTAATTTTGTTACTACTTACATCATAGCTTTACCCTTGCCTCACGTAGGGTAAAGTCGGACCTGTGTTACTACTTGCCTCATAGCTTTCCATTATGGCTGGCCTGATTCTTATTTTCTTGTATTTTCTGACTCATAGCCGGTCAAATGGAAGAGCCTGATCAAGTATCCCAAGTCGATCATATAACGGTCTAATATTTTAAGACACCATTTATATTTAAATTATACATCAGTTATTACTGTACTGCTCTACATTTCCAGTATTTTATACCCTGACATGATATACAGATTTACATATTATGTTTATATTTCGGTCTTGATATTTCATCTTGTATTTCATTATAACTGTCTCTTATATAATTTGTCAATTCATATGGAACTACTATTAGCGTTTGTACTTGCTCATATCTTGACATGATAACTTTGTTATATTTTTCAGAGGATTCAGGTATAGACTGCCCGACCTTCTACGGGTTTGGCTAGATGCAGATTACCACTTGGATTTAGTGGAGCCGGTACCTTTAGAGGATGCACCATCGATAGGAATCTAGACTAGTAGGTTTGACTGGACTGCATTCCAGCTTATCATTTTGGGCTTGTAGTATATTATTATTTTGGGATATGTGCATTGTGATATACTCTCTATCTCTGGCTGGACATTGTGACTTGCATCTATTTTCAGCTTTTCCATTTCTATCATATCTTTATCTTTTCGTGCGTATCTTCCTTAGATTCATGTGATTGAGTTATATATATATATATATATATTCCTCCGTACAGAGATGATAGGTACATATATATATTGTTGATGTTAGATTTTATAGACGACCTATACAGCGTTCTACCATCGATACTGTGGCATAGGCTGGACGTACCCACGTGCTCGTGTCCCTGAACAGGGTGCGGGTCGTGACACATTTTTTGTGGTGGCCCATGCAGGTCCATATCGCAACTAGTGCGATCTCGTAATCGTACTCGACTTAGAGTACTAATTACGAGCCTGCAGTTAGGATATAGGTTCTAGGTTATGATATGAGTTACTCAGTCATAATTTACGAAAGTTTTTGATTTTTTGATTATCATGACAACTCTTCTTACATTTCAATTTAATTGTTCTTCTTTGATAATATCTTATCTTGTGCCATATTGATCTTTTGCTCAAATCTGTCTCCAGGATGACACTGACTCGAGCTCAGGCCGCTGGATCCGGTGCAGTATCAGAGAAGTCCGATCCATCGTAACCTATTCCTCCGAATTCGAGTGTGGCAGTCCAGGAGGCTGCCCCTACTATTTCTACCATCCAGGTGGCAGAGGCAGCAGTGTAGAAGCATGAAAAAGAACAGGAAAGTCCATGCGGCTCAAAACGAAGGGAGTCTCATGCGGTTCAAAGAATCTCGTAGAGCTTCATGCGGCTCAAGAGTCCTTTAGAGCTTCATGCGGCTCAAAAGTCCTTCAAAGCTTCATGCAGCTCAGAAATCTCCAATAGCTCCATGCGGCTCGGGTAAAACCCACCTGGCCCTATGCGGTTCGCCTCACTACCAAAATAAGTGGTTTTAGCGACGCCCAAAAATGTCGGAAAAATAGGAAATTCCGTCGCTAATCTGTATCACCGACGTATTTACCGACGTTTAGCTTTTGTCGCCGTTTCCTTAGTCGGTGATCACGAAAACGTCGCTGAACGTCGCAATTACCGACATTCAGCGACGTACGAGTACGTCGGTGAGTTATCGACGTTTATCGTCGTTCCGTCGGTATATTAGCGACGTATATGTAGTCGCCACACGTCGGTAAAACCTGGAATAGTTACCGACGTCTAGCGTCGTTTCGTCGGTAATATAGCGACGTGAGTTTTGTCGCTAGACGTCGGTAATGGTCCTGTACATTTTTGCAGCTAGTGTCGGTAAACGTCGGCAAATACGTCGGAGAGCTGTACTTTTTTGCAGTTAGTCGTCGGTAAATGTCGGTAAAACGTCGCAAACATATATCGACCCTTTGGCCTGTGCTTGAGCAGTATCCTAACTCAAACTATCTATCCTAACTAATAAATTAATATCCTACTTTAACATCTACTAACTCTCATATTCCTTCTAACATAAACTAATATCCTAATCTTAACTAACCCTTTAACTGAAACTAATATCTAAATAATGCTAATCATGAACTAACACCCTAACCTGGAAGTCCACACTGCTTAAGCACAGGCCATAGGCCAAGTTATAAGGCAAAATGCAGGCAACTGCCTGTAGCTACAAGGCAAAACCAAATGTTGACGGTATATATACCGTCAACATTTAAAAAGTTTACTTGTCTTGACAAACTGAGTGAAGTAACTCTTATAGGCCCAAAAGGTACTCTATACACTCTTACTTATACAAGCCTTTTGAGGCAATCAGCGTTATACTAGATTTCCGAAAAAAATCTATAACTCTGATAGGCCCAAAAGGCTTGGCATAAGTAAATTTAATTTCTAAAGAATGGCTCAAAACACTGTACCAATCATACCTATATTTCTAAGATACTCTATATACTCTAGGTACTAGGACTGAACTAACTCTCTAACACTCTAATGATACTCACTCACATATACCCACTCTTACTTAGGAATACTAAGATCTGACACATACTGATAATCACGTCCCTAATGTGGAGTCGCAAAATGTCGCTGAGTTAAACAAAACAGCGACGTTTTGTGACTAGACCGCGACATCAGCTTTCCCGGTAATTCATGGCTTCTGTGAAATAACCACATCTTGGCTATTTGTTAAATAGATCGACCATGAGCTCCCATGTTCAGTCGTGCCTTCAACATCATGTTCAAATGAAGGTGACAAGCAGCTGACTATAGAAAAATATGCCGTATTGAGCTTCATAAAGAAATGCAAGATTACTACATAGGAGAAAAGGTTTGGTAGGATTACGTCAAAGCACACGGCTTAGAAAATTATGACATATTTGTCTTCCGACACCGTAGTAACATGGTTGGTACATTAAGGGTCTTTGACAAGGTGACATGTTGTGAAAAAATATATCCTTATAGTTCTTCTACGGATTTACTTTAACATTACGTAGGAGAACTAAGGATATATTTGTTCACAACATGCCACCTCCTCAAAGGCCCTTAATGTGACAACCATGTTACCACGGTGTCGGAAGACAAATATGTCATAATTTTCTAAGCCGTGTGCTTTGACGTAATCCTACCAAACCTTTCCTCCTATGTAGTAATCTTGCATTTCTTTATGAAGCTCAATACGACATATTTTTTTATAGTCATCTGCTTGTCACCTTCATTTGAACATGATGTTGAAGGCACGACTGAACATGGGAGCTCAGGGTCGATCTATTTAACAAATAGCCAAGATGTGGTTAATTCAAACGATAGGAGTCGCTATATTCCTTAGAATAGACTTGGAATATTCTCTAGAATATTCTTGGAATATGCCTTGTAGCCAAGTGCTAATTAGATCTAGATCTAATTACTCCTATAATTACCTCTCCTGCCCCCATTAGTGCTAATCACTACAAGTGGGGGGCCATGGGGGTGCTACTGCTGATGTAAACTGCTGCTACAACAGCTGTTCTTGCTGCTGCTGTTGCTGGAATGGGGGCAGCAGCTCACCTTCTACTCCCCATCCATCTATCCACCTATCCATCCAACTATCTATCTAATATATATCTACACATACCAATAGCTAACTAGTATCCTATTTCTAACCCCAACTTGGTATCCCAAACCAAGGCTCTAAGACGGATAAATATCAGGTGTCTGAATCTGAGCCACAAAGTCCTAAATAGAGCAATACAGGTCATGATATGCAAAATACAAGAGAAATGAAGGATACAATGCAATCTATATGATTTCTAGGTCAATCTAGGTCAAAGTCAAACTTGGTCAACTCTAGTCAACTCTAACAGTCAAACTAGGTCAACCTTAGTCTAGTTTGGTCAAACAAGGTCAAACTAGTCTAGGTTAGCCTCATCTAGACTAAAGTCAACTATTGGTCAAACATAGCCTATTAGGTTCAATACCAAGGCATTCTAGGTCTTGGGCTAGTCAACTAAAGTCTAATTAGGCCTAACCAACATAGCCTTATATGTTACCCTAGAAACAATCCTAATTGGGTAAACTATATATACAAGAGCCTATATACAAGCTATAAACCAAAATCCTATAATAACTTGGACTACCAATCACATGTATTCAAAACATCATATATATATATATAATTCATACCTTACATATAAACTTATCCCTCACATTCACTCCTAACTCCATACTCCAACCTCTCAACTCTCAACCCATGACTTCAAGGCTAACTCAGCCCCAATTCAACCTCTAACCTATAAGTCACATCCTCATGTAACCATAATAGCCTATATATATCCAATAACATATAGATAACATATTATGCAATATAACTCTCACATCTATGTAGTCTGAAAACTCTTAGTCCTAAATATCTACCCATACATTAGCTCAAGAACAACAACCCAATACATATGTATACTATAGATTATAGGGTCACCCATGGAGTATTACCTTAACTTTAACCCTCAACTCATAGACCACAGTATATTTCTAATGCAGACCACATAGGCACCCAACATATTACACACTGCTGCAGTTGGACCAAGGGAGGTACTAGGACCAAGGTGGGGGTATTCAAGGCTGGCTGAGATACACTGGGCAGAAGAAAATGTATGCAGTGAAGGAATTCATGGGCAAATAAAGTGCAGGACAGTACATAATGATGTGGGCTGATACATGGGTAAAATGGACTGATGGAGGATATGAACCCAACCTTTGAAATGGTCATGCCTACTGCTACTGGTTGCTGCTACTCTTCTGCTGCCTGCTTGCTGCTGCAAGGGGGGTTGTAGATGCTAAGCAAAGCCCAAGCCAAGGCAAAGCAGCACAAAATAGAGAGTGCAACACAAAATGGGGATGTATGTATGCAGCTGCACACAGGGGAAGTGGTCATCTATGAAGGTTTACATGAATGATCAAGGAGGAACTAAACAAATGCATTAAAAAGGCTTAAAGACTGAACAAAACTCAGATCTATCTAACAAAACCATGTGTCTGTGTGTGTACGTGTGTCTGTGTGTGTACGTGTGTCCGTGTGTGTGTTCGTGTGTGTGTCCGTGTGTGTGTGTGTCCGTGGGAGAGGAGGAGGAGGAGGAGGAGGAGGGGGAGCTTAGGGTTTACCTGAGCTCGAGGAGGAGGAGCTCGACGGGAGGGGGGGTCGTCGGGGAGAGGGATTCGCCGGTGGAGAAGGGGGGAAGTCGTCGGGGAGAGGGATTCGCCGGTGGAGAAGGGGGGAAGTCGTCGGGGAGAGGAGGGGACTCGTCGGGGGGGAGGGGGGACGGTGGAGTCGTCGGGGGGGGGGGGGGAGGGATTCGCCGGAGGAGGAAATCGGGTCGAGGGGGGAAAAAAATTTTCGTTCGAAAATTTTCGTTCGACTGAACTCTCTGCCCTAATTATAAAAGAGTTAGCGACGTCCTTATTAGCCGTCGCTAAACGTCGCCAAAATGGCGACGTTAAGTAAGTTACGTCACAAAACGTCGCTATTCAGCGACGTTTTTAGTCTTCTGTCGCAGAACGTCGCTAGTCAGCGACGTTTTACGACGTTTCCTTCGTGGCGTCGCTATATTCAATGTTTGGCGACGCCACAAGCATCCGTCGCTAATATACGTCGCTATATGAGCAGATTTTAGTAGTGCCTCTACAGCTGGCCATCAAACAGCGGCCTCATTTAATGTTCTGACGCAACACGACAGCTCTGACATAAAGGTGAATTGACAGCTCTGACTTAAAGCTGCAATGATGACTCTGACATAATGGCGCGCTCCTAGGGAAACGAAGGAAATCTTAATAGCTGGTACGATCCACCAATTCCGAAGCTCACTATGCAACTACCTACTTTAAGGCGGCTGCCACTCTCATATGGCTGCCACCTTCATGCGGCTGTCACCCTCATGCGGCTGCCATCTCCATGCGGCTGCCACCCTCATACGGCTGCCACCTTCATACGACCGTCACCCTCATGCGGTTGCTACCTTCATGCGGCTCAGTTGTAAGGACTTCCATGCGGCTCAGATTAAAGGATTTCCATGTGGCTCAGTTGTAAGGACTTTTATGCGGCTCGGTTAAAGGCCACACTCATGCGGCTCAACGATGACAGTCCTCCATACGGCTCGCAGCAGTTGGGACACATGGCAGGAGTTGATCAAATTCCAATAATCCAAATTTATGACAATCAACATAACAGGCAGTTGGGACACGTGGCAGGAGATTGACCAAGATTTATTCACTCGAATTTACTGATATCAATAAATCATCACGATGCAGATTTGTTGCAATCAACATTAAGTGTCCATGCAGATTTGTTGCAATCAACATTAACTGTCCATGCAGATTTGGTGCAATCAACATTAACTGCCCAGATTTGTTACAATCAATATTAACGGCACAGATTAATTTCCAACAAACAAGATCAAGGCAAATCGTAACCAATCCCTAACCGCCCACTTTTTAAGGAGCAATCATTATAAACCCAACTTATCACACCCTATTCCTATACATAGCAATGTGCCATTCCCTTGCAAGCAGACACGGAGACACGTACAGAGAGAGCGACGACGCATAGAAGAATCGTCCCACACATCCCGAGAGTATTTCTTCATAAGAGCCAAGGCTACGTCCGATCGTCCAAGGAGTAAGGCAGAGTTGATAGCACTCTCTCGAGCCTCTACCGTCACCCTCCAAAAAAACTAAACAATTTTACTTAGATTGCTGTACCTAGGTTTTCATCCCTAGGCTTTCTTTGTACGAGCGAGTTTGTGTTGTGAAGTAAAAGTCCAGTCCTCCCATAAAACTTTTCTGTTCTTTTATAATCTGCCACGACCCGTACCCGGTTTCCGAACGCGAGCACGTGAGCAAGCCAGCTACGTATCGAACGGACTCCAGCCCGACTCGAATACGTAAACGCTGTCAAGGCTTTGGTATACTGCCAAATCATGGCAAACAAATCTATATCTCAATCCACAATAAGTGTACGAAACATGAAGGAACATTATGGGTCGTGGTCTGTAACACACTAGCATATATGTCTGATAAGACTCTAATAAAGTAACAAGAGTCTAAACTGAGTCACGAAATAGGACATCTCATGATAAGGTATGAAAGCATGAGCTGATAATAAATGCAATACGATACCTGAATCGCGCAAGCGTATCATCCCATCCGTCATCCAGAATTATAGCTATCTCCATGCACTCACTAAACCTGAAGAGATCATCAGGTCCTCAGAAGACATAGCAAGATACATAAAAACATGCCAATCTAGCAGTTTATCATATAATAAAGCAAAATACAGGAAATAAACGGGAAAAGACCAATCCGCAAGAAAATACGACTACACACGACTGGAAGAACCACTACGCCTAGACGAACTGCTGGAGAGGAACAAGAGAACACGATATCACGATGTCAATGGATAACCAATCGAATACTCAAACCCTCATCCCTAGTGTAGACTCACAGGTTTGACAGACTACTAGCCATCTCCCCTAGTGTGGACTCGCAGGCTAGCATCACCCTCGTCCCTAGTGTGGACTCGCAGGTGTGAACCATATACTACTAACCCTCGTCCCTAGTGTGGACTCGCAGGCTATGTCACGACCCGCACCTAGAGTAAGGGCACGAGACGTGGGTACGTCCAGCCTACGCCGCAGTGTCGGCGGTAGAACGTTGTCCTAGGTCAAACATCTAATAATATAAAGGTACCTGTACAGTATATACTCTCCGAATGGAGGTGACATAGCAGATACAGTCTCAATCACAACTAAGGTAGAGCGAGATAAAAGATAGGTAAAACATGAAATCCAAAAGAGATACAGCAGATAGAAGTCTAAGTGTCTAAGATACACAAACCCAAAAAACATCTCAAAGCACAATACAGTAATCCATAGAATAAATACAACTCGATACAACTGAAATAACTAACTATACAACCTCTACTGTGTCTCCTCTAGGCTAGCAGGCAACCTCCAGGCTATCTGTAAAATTTATCAACAGGTCCAGTCAGGACAGGAACGAGCACATCTCATCTAGAAAACCCAAGTAAATGACAGAGAACTATACAGCAGTTATAGACAGTTATATTGATAAAAATGGCAGTTTATATTCAGGTGATGGTAAGAAAGAGAGATAAAGTGCAAGGAAAGTAAATACTAAACAAGAGAACAATCATAGCAATGAAGACTGTAAAAATAGAACTAGCTGAACCAGGGTAATATGATATAAAGTCCAGACAGAAAATGTAACCAGTGTAAAACCTATGTAAATCCAGTACGAGATGAATCTAATACAAGATGAATCCAGTAAGGAACGATTCCAGTTATAGTGATCAACGATTCCAGGGTGAGTCCAGCCTATACTCTAGCAGTGTGTTTTAGAATACCGAGTTCGACATGTAAACGGCTGTGGATAATCAGGCACATCCCTCACTGATCAGGCGAGAGATGGCTATGCTTTCAGTAGATTCCAGTAGGAAGATTCCAGATTGGGGTATGTCTACATGTCTCACTCTAGTATTTTCCCGCCCAACAAATGAATCCAGAATTCTGACACAATGATTCAAGATGAGTCCAGCCAAAATATAATGATACCAGTAAATGATTCCAGTAAATGATTCCAGTAAAATGATTCCAGTTAAATGATTCCAGTAGGTGATTCCAGTAATAGAGATGATACCAGTAATAGAGGCCAGAAAATAAAAGTGTGTCGTATACATGAATCCAGAAATATCCACACGTATTGTAACAGAGAATTGCATACAACTAACTAGAACTGAAGTACAGTAATTGACAAGTAAATGAGAGAACTATCAGAGAATGTACTCGCCTGATGTCTGAATGTCCAAGGTAAAGATACTGTCCGAGGAGAGGTGTCTGGCTCCTAATTAGAACAGCACAAGTCACAACATGTCCAAAAGGGTAATATAAAGTACTACAATGCATTCTACATGAATCTAGGTCAAACTAGGCCAAAGTCAACCCTTGGTCAACTCTGGTCAACTGCACTAGTCAAACTAGGTCAAACTAGGTCATGTCCTAACCCAGCAAGTCTTACTAGGCCTAACCAAGACTATCCTAGCAAGCACACATCAATACAAGGCTATACAAGCCAACATACACCCAACTCTATAAAGCATGCAATTATTCAATACTCAAATAGGCAAGAATTCACATTGGATATACACTAGGTAATCTATTACTTTAAGCAATATATGTCTACACATATATACACATGCATATATTGGTATTCAATATTAGGTCTATAATCATGGCATTTCAAATGGTTATATAAACTTATATATTACAACACAATATGCTAACATATATATAATATACATACATAGCTAAGTTAACTATATTCATAATTATTTATTTAAGAGGCTATGTGTGTGTATGTGAACATGGCAAAGGGGCAAGTGAGGGTTAAATGGGCATACATAGTGTATACATATCAAAGAGTATCAAAGTGTAAGTGAACAATGTGTCAAGTGTGATAGTGTCAACATAGTGTAAGGGGGGTACATGAGGTAATATAGGATTTGTGTTAACATAGAACATTACATCTCATTAACTTGTATATTGCATACATTACATCTATTATTACATTACATTCATGCTTGCATTCATTCATCATTCATTTATTCTCTTGCACCACTATATGCACCATACATTACATACTATGGAACCTACATATTCATTACAAGCCATACTTATACATGCTTACATTAGATAGGATACTTATACCTCATACATCATTTATTTAACCATTTACTCATGCTTCCATTCTCTATTTAATTACATAATGTATATACATTAACATGGGTTAAAATCAAATAGAACATTATATTATACACAAGGGTGCACAAAATGCATATGCCGAATAGTAACTTCTACTAATAATCAATACTGTACCATCTCAGCATGAATTAAAATCTAGGATTAAACTATGTTATAGATCTATGTGTTAGCTTTCCGAAACTTCAAACGGATCGCGTTTTCGTTTCCGAAAACTCCCGTAATCGCAAAAACACCGAGAACGCGTTTGTCCTTCGTACAGCTGATACTCAAATAATTCTCCAGAAAGTTACAGAAAGAATTAGGCCTATTAATATATGTTTTTGGAAAGCTAACTTCAATACGCTTCTTTTAAAAAAACGGAAGATTAAACCGAGCTTTGAGCTAGAAGTTATGATATTTCTAAGTTAGGGCTGAAATTAAAAACGTGGATAAAAATCATGACGGATTTAGGTAGTTTGAGACAAAAAAACACAAGTATATAACATAATATATCAAGAACTCACTCTCTACACTAATATATATATATATATATATATATATATATATATATATATATATATATATATATATATATATATGAGACACTATAGAACACATCTTCAATACAAAAATATGAGATTAAACATGTAATAATTCATTCATACATAACAACAACACATAGTGTGTCCAAATTTGGGATTTTCCCACATGGACACAACCACAACACAAAGGACACTCCTATGACCTCCAAATGGACACGAAATAGACACGAAATGGAGATACAACCATGGGGGTCATTCCTATGGGTTCAAAATAGACCTATATACATGAGGAAATGAAAAGGAGAAGGGATTTATACCTCCCGGTAGATCGAATCGAAGAAAAGTCTTCCCGGAGCGACACCGACACGTAGAGATTCCAAAAGGACACGAACGAGCTCCGAATCCTCCCAAACTTGGGCAGCTTCCTCCTTGGCTAGAATGGAGAAGGAAAGAAGAAGATTTGGTGGTGAAATGAAAGGATTTGGTGGAGAAATTGCTAGGGATTGCTCTCTAGGAATTTGGGGAAGAACAAGAGAGAGAGTGTGGATGAGAATAATGAAATGAACTTGAGCCTATCCTCTCCCAAAGTGGCTGGCCATATGGGGCTATATGTCCTATTGTGGTAAGGTCCAAAATGCCTCTATTAACCTATTCTATTAGTATTAGGAAAGGGCTAATTGGTTGGGGCTAAATTAGTCATTCTAAAGTCTCTAATCACACTAACCTTATCCATAATAATTAGTCTAACCTCTAACTAAAATATTTCTATCATGTGAACTAAAATTAATATCATGTGTGCCATGCCTAACTAGTGTGTGGGTCCCACTAGAGTCAAACTACCCCCGGGTCCCCGTTTCAAGTCGAATTGAGTTGAAATTCGAACCCGACTCAAATAATCCCAAAACAATATCATAAATAATAAAATAAATTTCAAAAATATTTCAAAAATACAAAATGACAAAATACCCATGTTCCTGAAAACTGGGGGTGACAAATTCCTCGAAATTAAAACCAAACAATAGTAAAATGTCAAAATCACAAGTCATAATTTTAAATAGTTTAAAAATAATTAAAAATCACCAAAAATCATAATATGAAATAATAATCAATAAATAATAATTATAATTACAAAATTTCAAAATTATCCTCATCTGGAAAATTGGGTGTTATAATCCTACCCACCTTATAAAAATTTCGTCCTCGAAATTAAGATGATCGCACCCCCTTCTATGTCAAACATAGTCAAGGGTCAATCACTAGTCAATTTCTCAACACCCAAGTACTTGGTCATCAACTGGTCAACTTCTTAGGGTTTTACCTATGCTAGCTATCTAGGTGTTGGCAACTAAAATTTAGCAAAAGAGAAACTCTATAATAGACTAGCTCTTAACTTCCCAATCCTATCAAGTCACCTATAACTAAATACCTACAAGCTAAGCACATGAATATCAAATACCACATATATATATATGCTCAAGAACAACAACCCATCACATATATCCTAAGTATATCATATATATATATACATGACTGATCAACCAAGGGTTAAGGCAGACTAAACTTATAAGGGTCTGAAACAATGCTTAGAACAAGGCTAAGGATGAATGGTCTGAATCAAGGGGACATGGTATCTAGTGAAGGGTCTGCACACTGTCTATAAAGGTGATCAACACAAAGGAACTCAACACGAAGAGAACTTAACTAAAATGGAAAACTGAACCAAGTATAAGCTAAACAACATGTTTATAACCCTATACAAAAATGGCCTATAGATACCAACTAACCTATATCCCATATGCCAATATCATCTGCAATCTATCTACACAAATAGACCTCTCGGTCTTAGGTGAAACTACAACTATACTCAAAGGCAGGCTCTGGTCATGGGTGCCTCACTGGAAAAGGTAAGAGAAAGTAGTAATAATCATCAAGGCTGTAAGGCATACTAAAATCCTATGTGTAACTGGTTGGTATTATAGATAACAGGAGAATTATCTGTAATGGGTTACTATTCTAACACCAATGCTAACTATCACCTCTAGGGTACAGACACTCAACAAGTCATCATACCATTATACTATGAAGGAACTACCTATGAATAAGCTCTACAAAACTAAATATCCCTACTCCTAAGTCATTTATAACAATCAAAAGGGTATAATGTTTAAACCTTCTCAAGATACAATCTGTTAATCATATGCGTCTGTCCAAAATTATGTTGTCCAGAGTCTTCATCATGCTAGTGAGCAAGGCTACGATAATCACAGAGTCCTTGACTAAGGTACGTACCTCTAGGTTCATGGTATTTAAAATTTTCGCACTGCCGTATGCGACGGCAAAAACCTTAAATTTCCATACCCGAGAATACATCCAAAATCTGACTATATGTCCTCACTATGCCAACTAACACGACTATCGAGGATTCTAGATCCCATGATTTAGGCGACCTAGCCCATATGATTTTCTCAGAAGAAAAACAACACAACAAAAGAGTAACATGACAAAATTAATCAATCAACAAAGAACAGATGGAATCGGATTTCAAGGTAATTATAAAAGACAATTACGGAAATAAAATTGAGAAGAACGAAACTTGCAGCAAGATCTCCACCGGTCTGTGCATCCTCGACTATCCTGACGATAGCTCACCCTGTTGGTTTCCTCCAGCCTGATGCTAATACTGCACAAATCTCTGTTGCTGATGCTACATGAATCGCTGCTGCTGAGAGAAACCGAAAATGAAGGAAAAAGTCTCTGTACAGACAGAGGTGCACCTCCAATGTAGCAGAAACGCCAACCTGAGTCGGCACAACAGAAGCTGCGGTCTCGAGTCTCTGAGGAACAGGACGAGAGGTGGCCAGCCTCTCGATAGTATCCCCCGAACCGAAGCGATGAGATCGTGTCTTCATAACCATCATGAAGACAGATCAAAACAAGAAGCGATTTCTAAGAATGAAGCAAAAATTCAAAGGAGAACAGTTTATATTCAAGGGAAGTCAATAAGCAACAATTTTAGACAAAAGGAATCGGATTAAGAGTTTTTTCTAATGTGATTGAGTACCTCCAAAAATATCCTAATCCTACTGCAGGCTGTAGTGATACTCTAGTTCGAATACCATTACATAAACTCGACCTGCATGGGCCACCACTAAAAACGTGTCACGACCCGCACCCTAGAGTAAGGGCACGAGACGTGGGTACGTTCAGCCTACGCCGCAGTGTCGGCGGTAGAACGCTGTCCTAGGTCAAATATCTAACAATATAAAGGTACCTGTACAGTATATACTCTCCGAATAGAGGTGACATAGCAGATACAGTCTCAATCACAACTAAGGTAGAGCGAGATAAAAGATAGGTAAAACATGAAATCCAAAAGAGATACAGCAAATAGAAGTCTAAGTGTCTAAGACACACAAACCCAAAAAATATCTCAAAGCTCAATACAGTAATCCATAGAATAAATACAACTCGATACAACTGAAATAACTAACTATACAACCTCTACTGTGTCTCCTCTAGGCTAGCAGGCAACCTCCAGGCTATCTGTAAAATTTATCAACAGGTCAAGTCAGGACAGGAACGAGCACATCTCATCTAGAAAATCCAAGTAAATGACAGAGAACTATACAGCAGTTATAGACAGTTATATTAATGAAAATGGCAGTTTATATTCAGGTGATGGTAAGAAAGAGAGATAGAGTGCAAAAAAAGTAAATACTAAACAAGAGAAGAATCATAGCAATGAAGACTGTAAAAATAGAACTAGCTGAACCAGGGTAATATGATATAAAGTCCAGACAGAAAATGTAACCAGTGTAAAACCTATGTAAATCCAGTACGAGATGAATCTAATACAAGATGAATCCAGTAAGGAACGATTCCAGTTATAGTGATCAACGATTCCAGGGTGAGTCCAGCCTATACTCTAGCAGTATGTTTTAAAATACCGAGTTCGACATGTAAACGACTGTGGGTAATCAGACACATCCCTCACTGATCAGGCGAGAGATGGCTATGCTTCCAGTAGATTCCAGTAGGGAGATTCCAGATTGGGGTATATCTACATGTCTCACTCTAGTATTTCTCCTCCCAGCAAGTGAATCCAGAATTTCAACACAATGATTCAAGATGAGTCCAGCCAAAATATAATGATACCAGTAAATGATTCCAGTAAATGATTCCAGTAAAATAATTCCAGTTAAATGATTCCAGTAGGTGATTCCAGTAATAGAGATGATACCAGTAATAGAGGCCAGAAAATAAAAGTGTGTCGTATACATGAATCCAGAAATATCCACACGTGTTGTAACAGAGAATCGCATACAACTAACTAGAACTGAAGTACAGTAATTGACAAGTAAATGAGAGAACTATCAGAGAATGTACTCGCCTGATGTCTGAATGTCCAAGGTAAAGATACCGTCCGAGGAGAGGTGTCTGGCTCCTAATTAGAACAGCACAAGTCACAACATGTCCAGAAGGGTAATATAAAGCACTACAATGCATTCTACATGAATCTAGGTCAAACTAGGCCAAAGTCAACCCTTGGTCAACTCTGGTCAACTGCACTAGTCAAACTAGGTCAAACTAGGTCATGTCCTAACCCAGCAAGTCTTACTAGGCCTAACCAAGACTATCCTAGCAAGCACACATCAATATAAGGCTATACAAGCCAACATACACCCAACTCTATATAGCATGCAATTATTCAATACTCAAATAGGCAAGAATTCACATTGGATATACACTAGGTAATCTATTACTTTAAGCTATATATGTCTACACATATGTACACATGCATATATTGGTATTCAACATTAGGTCTATAATCATGGCATTTCAAATGGTTATATAAACTTATATATTACAACACAATATGCTAACATATATATAATATACATACATAGCTAAGTTAACTATATTCATAATTACTTATTTAAGAGGCTATGTGTGTGTATGTGAACATGGCAAAGGGGCAAGTGAGGGTTAAATGGGCATACATAGTGTATACATATCAAAGAATATCAAAGTGTAAGTGAACAATGTGTCAAGTGTGATAGTGTCAACATAGTGTAAGGGGGTACATGAGGTAATATAGGATTTGTGTTAACATAGAACATTACATCTCATTAACTTGTATATTGCATACATTACATCTATTATTACATTACATTCATGCTTGCATTCATTCATCATTCATTTATTCTCTTGCACCACTATATGCACCATACATTACATACTATGGAACCTACATATTCATTACAAGCCATACTTATACATGCTTACATTAGATAGGATACTTATACCTCATACATCATTTATTTAACCATTTACTCATGCTTCCATTCTCTATTTAATTACATAATGTATACATTAACATTGGTTAAAATCAAATAGAACATTATATTACACATAAGGGTGCACAAAATGCATATGCCAAATAGTAACTTCTACTAATAATCAATACTGTACCATCTCAGCATGAATTAAAATCTAGGATTAAAGTATGTTATAGATCTATGTGTTAGATTTTCGAAACTTCAAACGGATCGCGTTTTCGTTTCCGAAAACTCCCGAAATTGCAAAAACATCGAGAACGCGTTTGTCCTTCGTACAGCTGACACTCAAATAATTCTCCAGAAAGTTACAGAAAGAATTAGGCCTATTAATATATGTTTTTGGAAAGCTAACTTCAATACGCTTCTTTTAAAAAAAATAGGAGATTAAACCGAGCTTTGAGCTAGAAGTTATGATATTTCTAAGTTAGGGCTGAAATTAAAAACGTGGATAAAAATCATGACGGATTTAGGTAGTTTGAGACAAAAGAACACAAGTATATAACATAATATATCAAGAACTCACTCTCTACACTAATATATATATATATGAGACACTATAGAACACATCTTCAATACAAAAATATGAGATTAAACATGTAATAATTCATTCATACATAACAACAACACATAGTGTGTCCAAATTTGGGATTTTCCCACATGGACACAACCACAACACAAAGGACACTCCTATGACCTCCAAATGGACACGAAATGGAGATACAACCATGGGGGTCATTCCTATGGGTTCAAAATAGACCTATATGCATGAGGAAATGAAAAGGAGAAGGGATTTATACCTCCCGGTAGATCGAATCGAAGAAAAGCCTTCCCGGAGCGACACCGACACGTAGAGATTCCAAAAGGACACGAACGAGCTCCGAATCCTCCCAAACTTGGGTAGCTTCCTCCTTGGCTAGAATGGAGAAGGAAAGAAGAAGATTTGGTGGTGAAATGGAAGGATTTGGTGGAGAAATTGCTTGGGATTGCTCTCTAGGAATTTGGGGAAGAACAAGAGAGAGAGTGTGGATGAGAATAATAAAATGAACTTGAGCCTATCCTCTCCCAAATTGGATGGCCATATGGGGCTATTTGTCCTATTATGGTAAGGTCCAAAATGCCTCTACTAACCTATTCTATTAGTATTAGGAAAGGGCAAATTGGTTGGGGCTAAATTAGTCATTCTAAAGTCTCTAATCACACTAACCTTATCCATAATAATTAGTCTAACCTCTAACTAAAATATTTCTATCATGTGAACTAAAATTAATATCATGTGGGCCATGCCTAACTAGTGTGTGGGTCCCACTAGAGTCAAACTACCCTCGGGTCCCCGTTTCAAGTCGGATTGAGTTAAAATTCGAACCCGACTCAAATAATCCCAAAACAATATCATAAATAATAAAATAAATTTCAAAAATATTTCAAAAATACAAAATGATAAAATACCCATGTTCTTGAAAACTGGGGGTGACAAATTCCTCGAAATTAAAACCAAACAATAGTAAAATGTCAAAATCACAAGTCATAATTTTAAATAGTTTAAAAATAATTAAAAATTACCAAAAATCATAATATGAAATAATAATCAATAAATAATAATTATAATTACAAAATTTCAAAATTACCCTCATCTGGAAAACTGGGTGTTACAGGCTAGCATCACCCTCGTCCCTAGTGTGGACTCGCAGGTGTGAACCATATACTACTAACCCTCGTCCCTAGTGTGGACTCGCAGGCTAGCATCACCTTCGTCCCTAGTGTGGACTCGCAGATGTGAACCATATACTACTAACCTCGTCCCTAGTGTGGACTCGCAGGCTAGCATCATCCTCGTCCCTAGTATGGACTCACAGGTGTGGACAGATAACTACTAACTATTTTTCATAAATAAATTCACTTTATTTATTGTGTATCTGGGAAAATTACAACTGTGGGAATCTGATCTAGAAGACGATCACTTTATCCCTTGTACTATGCGAAGAAGAAAAGCTCTCAAAATTTTGACAGTAGATAACTAGGTATCTGTCCAATGAATGAGAAAAAGAACTCTATTTATAGAGTCAAAAATAATAACTGAAAGGATAACTGTCTTTACAGCCTGTGCCTAGTTGAAAATCACGCAGGATTTAACATACGCAAGGTTGTGAGCAGTTACTGGACGTGGCCTGTAACTGTTGGACACATGGCAATCATGCATGAGTCGTGTGCAAGTTACAGGACACGCAGGCGAGAGATCAGTGGCATGGCTGCCACGTACTCCAATTTGATGAAATCCACGCAGACTTGTTGAATACGAAATCCACGCAGACTCGGGGCAGAAAGCTTCAAAATCCACGCAAACTTGGGGCAAGAAACTTCAGGATCCACGCAGACTCGAGGCAAAAAGCTTCAAAATCCACGCAGACTTGAGGAAGAAAACTTCAGAATCCACGCAAACTTGAGATGAAGATCTCATAATACACGCAGACTTGAGATAAGACTGCCAGCTGTCTCGATTTGGCGTGCCTCGACTGACACAAAATCTCTGACAGTGATTGCTTTGTCAGTCGCATTAAATGACAAGAAGCTCTTTTGGTATGCCAACTTGACGAAGGCTGAGTCTTGCTGAAAAAGATTTCGAAAGTCATGCAATAGTCGGCTGTGATCTCTCGAGTTCTGTGCATACGTGGCATACGAGAAGACATTCTTCGACTGTCGTGCTGTCAGTCATAATTACACTCTGACAAATGATGAGCAGTTTCCCAGCGTGACTTTTAAATATTGTCTGGATCAACTGAGCGTGACTTTTGACTCTGTCCTGATCAACTCAGCGTGACTGTCATTTTTTTTAAAAGGCCTACAAGACCCCTTTCAAAGTTTTCGAAAATTGAAAAGACTTCAAAATTTTCGAAATACTTTGAAAATAAAATAAATAAAATGAACTTAGTCACGCTGAGATGACTTCAAATTTTTTGGAAGTCGAAAAGACTTCGAAGTTCTTTGAAAACATCCAAATGAACTTATTTAAATGTCATAATGACTCTTCGCTCTCCGAGACTGATTGCATCCAATTTATGGTGGAATATGAACCGCCGGCGAGCTCTGTTATATAAACAGGAAGAAAACTCAGCTTTGATGTTCATCTTACGTCAACATGACTCCGAAGGAAGAAGCTGAAGAAGAAGCACGCAAGTTGGGCTTTTGTTCCCATGGCGACCCTACTTTTGGGGGTACGGAACCGGAGCCTTTTGTCTTCGAGTTCAAAGATGACCCGACACAACTAGCCAAAAATTTCTTGAGCTATTTTGGCCTGGATGGCTCGTCTTCTTCTGATGGACGCAGCCTCGTAGAGCAGCGTGAAATGTTGAAGGCTCTGTTACACCGCATGGGGGTTAAGAGCGTAGAAGAATTGGGCACTAAGCTCAGCCGCTCTGTAAAATAGAGCGTGTCTTTTATGCTTCTTTTGTTTTCTTTTGAAAATGTTGCACTTCTTCTTTTGTCTTTTGTAAGGCCATCAGTGCCTGTCTTGAAGAATGTAGTACAACTTTTGTGTTTGAACAGCGTACATTAATGAAGAATATTAAGTGGCACTCTTTGACTGTTTCCAATGTTGTGTTGTCTTCCAAAGTACATGTGACACTCATTTTATGGATTACGAGCGCTATTTACGCGGATCTTTTCCAAGAATAGGCTTGTACTTTGTCCTTTAAATAGGTAGATGAGTTTCACAGATACTCATCTCCCATTCTTCTTCTTCTTCTCTGATAATGAAATTTTTGTGAGATTTCATTCTCAAACAGGAAAGCAACGATTTTTGTGCACTGTATCAAACATGGGTTTGCCAATTCTTAGCACCAAACTTGAAGGTAAGTCCAATGTAGTACGCGTACTATAGATTTTTGTCTCTGACTGAACAGGATATGCCTGACTAGCCAGTGTGTGCCAAATGACATTTCTGTTGATTAATTCTCTTTTTCTTTGCTGTTCTCTGCAGAAGCTCGGCTGAAAACTTTCTTTAGAACTGGCATTGGCGATTTGGATGCTGTGGGGAGCGTTCTTCTGACACCAACATCAGGGAGCTCATGCGCTTTTGACGCGCAAATCAGACAACTCAGAACTCTTCGTGGGATAGAAGGGTCTTCCTCAGATGGTAGGAAGAGCCTTTATACACGAGAGTTGGATGGTGGAGTCAGCTCTACCCCAAGAAATCGGGTAGTAGAGTTCCTTTCAAGGCAGAACTAGGAATTGTATCCCAATGTGGAATACATTCCTATCTTCCTTGAGAGGTTACCCCAAATCCACCAATTGTATTGGCAGCACCACAACTTCGGGCTGCCATACTCTGTGGTTCTCCTCTCGTCTGAGAAAGAAGACCAGAGTTTGATTCCTGCTGATCTGGTCGTGACTGGGACCCAGACAATCAGGAATTGCCACCAACAACGAACCTGACGGAGAAGGTCCGACGGAGAAGATCCAAAGAAGAAGATAGATCTCTATTAGGTTATTGTTGTGGTGCAGAATAAAAATCTAAGATTGTAATAGATTTCCATTATGATTTGTAAGAAAGTCTAAGAAAATGTAATAGACTTTTTATGGTGAAATGAGAATGGAAATGATAATTCTTTTATGCTCAATCATTTGTATTTGTGGATGAATTGTGGACATGATAGATAATAAAACCTTCTTTTCTGTTTTAGAGTATATGATATTATCAGAAGTAATATGGACGTGATAATATATAGGAACTCAAAAAAAAATAGATTGATTTCTATGCATAGGTCAAAAATGACAAATGAGTAGGTAGATTCGGAATTGATCCAGAGGTTACGAAAATATGATAAATAACGAATCCCCACTTAATAAATTGATAGAAGATTATGAACGGACGAACCGTTAGGAAATGATGAACAGATGAACTGTCGAGTGAATGTAATAAATGAACAGATGAACCGTCAAGTATTAATGAACGTGTGAATCGTCGGATGAATGTGACGCTTCGTTATTTGAGGAACTTCTGCCTATAAATATAGCAGAAATCTGACAAGAACGAACATTTCTTCTTTCAAACATAAAAATGTCGTCTGAAGAAGCATCCAAGAAAGCTGGAATTGCCATGAAGATTCAGAAAGGTACTGAAGAACACCCTGCGGATCCAGTTCAATCGAAGAAGGAGGAAGCAGGCGAAGGTTCGTCTGCACCCAAGCCACCAAGGGATATTCTGGACTTACTGCTCGAACCAGGAAGGACTGAAGAAGAAGAAGCCATGAGGATGGCCGCTTGTAAGTTCCTCGTGGGTTCCAGCAAAGAGGTTCTCAGTTCTTTTGTTGTTCGCGTCTTCGAGAAGGACGGCAGTGGCCCACGTCCAAATGTAGAAAAGGATGAGAATGATCTTCCTTAATATCATGTATCATCATTCATGATTAAAATAAAATAAAGACTTTATTTCTAAACATGAATTTGTCTGATGATTACAAGCATTTTCATTTGTACATAGTACTTTTTGAGGAATTTGCCATTAATAGGTATCAAAACTTTTCGACCATCCAATTCTGAGAGTTGATAAGCTCCATTTGAGAAAACTTTGTTCACAATATAGGGTCCTTCCCACTTTGCGTCAAATTTGTCCTTGCTCATATGAGTCATAGTCATGGGACGTCTGACTGTTAAAACAAGTTCTCCTTTTTGATACGATCGAACTCTGACTTTCTTATTAAAAGCTCTTGAGATCCTAGCTTGATAGAATTCAATATTCTGTTGAGCAGATAATCGCTTTTCATCCAGAGCTTCTAATTCCTGAAGTCGAAGACGATCATTATTTTCAGTAGTGAGTTCATTAGCGATTGCTATCCTTAAAGAAGGAATTTGAATCTCTAATAGGAGAACAGCTTCGCAACCATACACCAGAGAGAAGGGTGTACTTTTAGTAGCATTACGAACTGTAGTGCGATAAGCCCACAAACATTTACCAAGCTTCTCACTCCAATTACGTTTGTTAGTAGAGACAAACTTCTTTAGGAGTTTGATGATAGTTTTGTTGAAAGCTTCTGCTAATCCGTTAGCTGCCGGATTATATGCAGTAGAAGCCACATTGTTGATCCGGTGATCGTCACAGAATCGAGTAAACTTCTGACTGACGAACTGTGGTCCGTTATCATGAATAATGCGTCGAGGAACACCAAATCTATAAATGACATGATGCTTAATAAAGCTGATGACATTGGATATCTTAACTTCAGATAAAGGAATAGCTTCGGCCCATTTGGAGAAGTAATCGGTTATTGCAAGAATAAACCGATGACCCTTGGAAGACGGCGGATTGATCGGGCCGATAATGTCCATGCCCCAAGCTTCGAAGGGCCATGATGCTGCCGTCGGATGTAGAAATTCCGAGGGTTGATGAATAAAATCTGCATGGATTTGACAAGCTTTACACTTCCGTGCATATTCGATGGCATCTGATACCATAGTAGGCCAATAATAACCCATACGTCGAATACGGTCTTGAAGTTTTGGTCCAGGCTGATGTGCTCCATAAATTCCATCATGTGCTTCGCGAATGATTTGTTGAGCCTCATCACCGGCAACACATCGAAGAAGTAAACCATCATAAGCTCGACGATATAAGGTTTTTGTAGTATGATTGTAATAGAATCTGAGTAATCGTCGTCTGATAGATGCTGCCTCACTCGGATCATCCGAAAGAATATCATACAATACGAAATCTAAGAAAGGAAGTCTCCAATCTTTATCCGTATTTTGATTCTCGGCCGAATTACTGAAGATGAATTCCATGCTAGAATCAGATGAAGATGAAAAAGATTTACGACTGAATCCAAATCCTCTTGTTGTGTTGACGTCATGAGACGTTGATTCTTCAATGTCAATTGGAAGCCCTAGAGTTAGGTTATTTTCCAGATGAAATAATTCTCGATTGCGAACAATAATCATTTGTTGCCATCTAATCAGAATAGCCAACACCGCCGCAAGATTAGCTAGGGCATCAGCTTCTGTGTTACATGCTCGCCTAACATGTTCAATGAAGAATTCTTCAAATGAAGAAGCTATAGATATAGCTAATCTATGATAAGGAACCAGATCTTGATGGCGAACTTCATAAGTCTCCCTTATCTGATTGACAATGAGTTTAGAGTCTCCGTACGCCTCCAAATGTTGAATATTCAGATATTTAGCGAGTTGAAGACCAATAAGCAATGCATTGTATTCAGCTACGTTGTTTGAACACGGCTGGTCGAGAGAATAAGCTCTTTGGATAGTAAGACCTTCTGGCGATACAAGAACAATTCCAACTCCAGCGACATTATCACCATTAGGACCTATCATTGAAGCTCCATCAAAGAATAGACGCCAAGTAGGATCTTCTTCAGCAATTTGGTTTGAATCTAGGACTTCATCTGGGATTTCATCATAGAGTTTTGAATTTTCTGGAATTGAATGAGCAGCCAGAAAATCAGCTAAAGCTTGTCCTTTGACTGACTTCTGAGGAATATAATACATGTCATACTGAGCAAGTAGGATTCCCCAGTTAGCTAATCGAGAATTCAAAACACTGGGTTTCTTCATTATGATCCGTATAGGATTGATCCTAGAGATGACATGAATAGTCTGGCCAATGATATAATGTCGTGTCTTCTGAACAGCGAACATCAAGGCTAGACATTTTTTTTTCGACCGGTGAATATCGAGGTTCAGCTCTGGTCATAGTACGACTGAGATAGTAGATGGCTTGTTCATGACCATTTTAATTCTTTTGAGCGAGTAATGCACCCAATGAATGACTCATTGCTCGAGTATATAGGAGAAATGGAATTCCTGAAACGGGAGGTACCAATACTGGAGGGCTCATCAGATATTGTTTTATATCATCGAATGTTTTCTGACATTCATCATTCCAGACAAAAGAGATACCTTTCTTCATAAGTTTGTTGAATGGTCTGCAGCGTCCTGACAAATTAGAGATGAATCTCCTGATATAAGCGATCCTTCCTTGAAATCCTCGTAGCTCTTTTAAGGTGCGTGGAGGACACATCTCTTGGATGGCTTTGATCTTCTCGGGATCCACGTGTATACCTTTAGAGGTAATGACGAAGCCGAGAAATTTACCACTAGAGACGCCTAAGTAGGACTTAGTAGGGTTCATCTTTAATTGATGCTTACGTATTAGATCAAAAATAGTCTTCAAATCTTGGATATGATCCTCCTTTTGTCGACTTTTGACTGCAATATCATCAACGTAGCATTCGACTGTTTTCTGCAGATGTTCACGGAATATAGTGCTCATGGCTCGTTGATAAGTTGCTCCTGCATTCTTGAGACCGAATGGCATAACTGTATAACAGTATGTACCAATCGGCGTTCTGAAAGAAGTGTGCTTCTCGTCGTCTGGAAATATTTTAATCTGATTGTACCCAGAATACCCGTCCATGAATGACATTCGTTCAAATCCACAGGTATTATCGATCATGACATCAGTGATTGGTAGAGGGAATTCGTCCTTAGGGCATGCCGCATTGAGATCGCGGAAGTCTATGCATACTCTGATCTTGCCAGTCTTTTTAAGGACAGGAACTATGTTAGCCACCCAATCGGGATGTTGTTCCTCTCTAATAAACTCGGAGGTCATGAGTTTATTGACTTCAGCTTCAATTGCATCCATAATGTCTGGGCAAAATCGTCGCTGTTGTTGTTTGACCGGTTTAGCATTCGGCAAGATATTGAGCTTGTGAGTTGCGATTTGTGGATCAAGTCCTGGCATATCTTCATAACTCCAAGCGAAGACATCGATGTAATCATGAATGAGTTTAATCATGTCTTGCTTATCAGTTTCTGAAAGACTTTCACTGATGAATATTGGTTTGGGGGATCCCTCTTCACCAACATCTATTTGAACAAGTTTATCTTCAGTCGGAGGTTCCTTTTGCTCAAATCGGAACTCCCATTGATTATCTAACCTTTGGGCCCATTGTTCTGATTCAGGTGAGATTTCAAACTCTTCTTCGTCTTCATCACTTTCTTCAGAACGGTCAATGGAAACCATGTTGGAAGACAGAATGTTGCAGCAGAAATCGCCGATACTCGTATCGAAATCCCAAGAAGTGGTACTAGAAGAATCAGATCTCTTATCTTCATCAGACTCAGGATCTTCATGGATAGTATTGATAAAAGGAGTAGGAGCCATATAGCCCAATCCGCATTTCGTCCTCACATATTTCAGAGGAGGAATACGAACATGCATTTTTCTTCCTTTTCTACTATTAAGGCCAGTCCTGAAGTCGTAGCCCATATTTTTGATGATGTCTTTAGATTGCTAACTATAGCGACGTAGTTGTAATCTTCCAGTATCATCATTTTTGTCATCATCTTCTAAATCAAAAGGACTTTGGGGCCCTTAGTAGAAGAGTATCGGAATGTCTCCTGGCTTTCTGCTGGGAACTAGAAAGTATGAAGATTGTACAGGTTCTAGGGATACATCTGTATGAACAGTCTGTACAACCCCTATGGTTATTGTGTTCAAGTCATCTAACAAATGTAAATAACTATGAACATAATTACACACATCAGCGTACTGCAAAGATGGAGACTTTTCATTAAATGTAAAAGCAGCAATATTTACATTGGGAGAAGGCTGAGCCTTAGAGATCTTAGTCAAGTCAATGACTAAAGGGGAAGAAGAAGAACGAGAAGAAGCTTTGTTTCGATTAAGATCGATCACAAATGGCTCAGAAGAGGTGAGCTCCCTTGAAGCTTGAGATGGAAGAGTAATCCGCCCTCCAACTGGAATTAGCAGAGTATCCTGTGAAGATACAGGAACTGTAGTACGCCCACTAACAGGAATGATCATTGTATCTTGAGCAGACGACTGAGGTAACGGAGAGATCCGTCCACTCACCGAAATGATGAAAGAACCTTCTCCGGAGGATTTGGAAGATTGTTGCTGAGTAGTTCGACCTTTAACAGGGATTATTAAAGTCTCACTTTGTGAATCCTCTTTCTCCATAGCTTGTATCACCCTTATATACTCTTCTTTGTACATCCGGGAATCATTGAAATAAGCTTCAACCCCATGGAAAGGATTTATATCAGCAACTTCTTTTTATACTCTTCCATTGATATCAATGTATTTAAAACATTGATGAAGAGTAGAAGGCACCACATTATTTTCATGAAGAAAGGGCCTCCCAAGAAGAAGATTGTAGGATCCCACAATCTCGATCACATAGAAAGTGACTTTGGATCTGAAATCTCCTATCTGAAGCTTCAGATGAATCTTTCCCAAAGGCTCGCTTCGGCTTTGATTGAATCCCAGGATAGTAGTAACCGTCTTGGAGAGCTTGTGAAGAGGAATTTTTAGTTCATCCAACAGACTCTTTGGCATTATACTTATAGCAGACCCTGGATCAATGAGGATACGATCTATTTTCATTGTATCGATATAACCACACTACAAGAAAAAACCCCTTTTACAACGTTGCAAAAACGTTGTAAAAAATCTTTTATTACGTTTAATAAAAGGTTGTTATATCCAGGGTTGTAAAAGGAGGGTTATTTTTCACAATGTTTGTTTGAATGTTGTAAAACCGTTGTAGAAGTTGTCTCCACAACAATTTACAAACATTGTTGAAATATATAAAATATAACAAAAACCTTTCTACGATATTTGGCATGTATTGTAAAAGTACATTTTAAAACGTGTTACAAATATTGTAAATATAATTTCAACAATGTTCTGCAACTGTGGTTAAAATAATATCTACCACGTTCATAAACAATATACATAGATTTTCTACAACAGTGTGCAAACATTGTAAAAATAGTTTATACAACTTTTAACAAATGTTGTATATTTTATTCAATCATGTTTGCCAAACATTGTAATATATATTTGTATGTTGTAGTTACAACATCAACAATGATTTAAAGTATTGTAAATAAAGTTTACAATGTTTAGAAACGTTGTTCAAATGTTATGTTACAACAATTTTGAAACGTTGTTGATAAAAATAATTTATACAACTTTTACAAAATGTTGTATATTTTATTCAATCATGTTTGTCAAACATTGTAATAAATATTTGTATGTTGTAATTATAATATCAACAATAATTTAAAAGTATTGTAAATAAATTTTGTAATGTTTAGAAACGTTGTTAAAATGTTATCTTACAACAGTTTTGAAACGTTGTTAATTATGTTTCCATTTGTAAAAAAATATACAATTTACAAATAAAAATATATTGAATCCAATTATAATACTAATACAAATACACAAATAGAAATAGAAATACAGTTACATTATTCTAATTTTTGCTCCTGTTGTCGTTGTTGTTGCTTCTACCGTTGTTGTTGTTGCTAACGTTGTTAGTGTTGCTACCGTTGTTGCTATCGTTGTTGTTGTCATTTTCTCAGCAACTCCACCATCAAGCCTATCAAAATGCAGATACTAGACTAGAGGCACACTGTGACAATGTATAGTTGATATCAAAAACATATTTTATCAAAGAATGAAAAACGGCACATAAATTTGAATGTCATCTATAACGTCTTAGTATATCAATTAAGACTACAAGATATCATCATTCAGCATAAGAAAATACCAAGATATGATATTTCTTACCAGGAAAAGATAAACATATGGCAAAAATAGAAAAATAGTACAAGTATATATGTGACAATAACAATCTAACAATCTTATATAACACTAAACATTCAACATAAAACTATGGTCCTGTCAATGTCCTTTATATTCTACTTGATAAAATTGTTCAGACTACATATTAGATTAATCATTCTTCTCCTAAGATTTCTTAATCACTGAACATACTTTTCTATGAGGTACAAAGATATAATGAAGAGAAACCTTTACCTGAAACAATTTAAAATGTTTAGAAACTTTTAGCACATCTAATGATGTTGTTGAGTTTGCAAAGACAGAAGTGAGACTCTCACTAATAATTTTTTCGATATCCTCCGCAGTATAAGGTTGATCATTTAAAAATTCATGCATCATGAAATAAAAATTTACCATAAAAGATATAAAAGCATATTGCATATACTTGCAAGATACAAAGCATGGAATTTCCGATAAATTGGAAGAGGAACTATTGTCAAGAGCAAATTTCTACAGTGATATAGAGGACAATTAAAAGAGATTGCACATTCTTAAGATTTATCAGTGGTCCTCTCCATTGCTCACCTTGAAAAGTTATTCATAATTACTACCAATAATGTGCTTTTTAGGTCCTTCATTTGATGCATGTGAGATCTCTACAACCTACCTCCTCCACTTTACATAAAATATAATTCATCAGAGAAAACTATAGTTCTCTAGCACCCTTTACTTTTTCTTGTTTTAGAAACTGTCTTCTTTATAATATGTGAGGTAGATATAATCTAGTTGTTCTATATTTCTTTAAGCATCAGAATATACAATAATTTAAAAAGTTCCATAGGTTCTGAAATAACAAGCTGTTATAGTTTTCATTCCCTGCTGAAAAGTCATGCTCCTATTAGCAAAACAGGTATTGAGAAGTAATTTGGTGCACTTGACTTGCAGTAATAAGCACAACTAATATTAATTTCTATACCCAATTCCTTGCATGCCAGTTACAAATTTTCCACAAAGAGACAATATATTGATCCACAAATGAAAAATAATCATATTTTTTTTTCATACAAAAGAAGTGTAATACCTTGACAGCCACACCAAGATCAAAGGTCCCGTGGGTACGAGCATATGTTACACATAAACCCTCAACATCATAAAGGGTTTTCACTTTGGAGATTGCCTCTTTAGGTTGCATTCCTAACTTTTATGTTAAGAACAATCTGCAAAAGTTTCAGCAATGTCATTCTCACTGAAGATATTGGCATAGAATTGCAACTCTTAAATCAACAGAACAAGTGTCAAGGCACATGCTTCATGAGATTTTTGTATGATACTCTATTTACCATGTCATGATGGTGAGGTTTGATAAAACATCAATCAGCAGATATAGTTCAAAGTAGTAAGAAAATCACCTACAGTCTGCCAAAGTAAAAAATGCTAGATTTCTCTTTTTCATACGATGGACGAATAGAACAAGTGTCAAGGAACATGCTTTTTATGACAACTCTTAAATCAGCAGAACAAGTGTTAAGGCACATGCTTCATAAGATTTTTGTATGATACTCTATTTCGCATGTCATGATGGTGAGGTTTGATAAAACATCAATCAGCAGATATAGTTCAAACTAATAAGAAGATCACCTAAAAAGTGCTAGATTTCTCTTTTTCCTTGTGGCATTCATAGATATTGCCTACAAATTGAGGGTGCCTACAAATTGAGGGCACAGTGGCAGACTCCCTTTGCAAGAGAGGGTGAAAGTCTATAGTACACAAGCTGGATGGTGTTTCTTCTAATTGTCTTATTGTACAATCTATAGGTTTAAGTGGATGATACCTGAGACTGGAATTAGCTTGAAATGGATGTCCTGGGAAACAATTATAAGTGCTTGAAGAAGTAGTATGACGATTATCCAAAAAAACAGAGTGATGATTGAACTTCTAAGGCCTGGAACAATAAAGGATGCATGCAGAGGTCCGATTCAGAAGTATTCTCCTCTTCCTCAAACGAACTTGCAAGAATACCTTCAACTCAATAAAACCTGGTATCAGAATACTTCTTTAAATATTCTCCTGGAGTTGACATACTTGTTCCTACTTTTGAAACTTGAGGAGGCTCGGGAACATGATCTATTAGCTCCTAAATCAACAGAACAAGTGTCAAGGCACATGCTTCATAAGATTGACGATGGACGAATTGTTCATACGTTGGACGAACAGATTATTTTTCCTTCTTCATTTTACCTAGCAAAGTTGCTAGATTTTTCATTTTCATCTTTCAAAAGTCAATAAGAGGTATTAGGCTTTTTATGGGAATCGACCTATGTTTTCAGAATCATATAAATTTATTAACAAGCATTAATCACCATTACTTAAAAAATAAACTGAACTCACCCAAGTGACATTCCACCACTCGGTTATTATAGTTTGTTGTTGCAATTACTGCTTTATGAGATTTGCAAGGGAATTGGCAATGACAAAAGTTCCTCCAGCTAGCAATTTGACATCACTCGCATGGACAGGATTAAAATCTATTAGCTCAGCTAATCCAGTCTTGGTCATGATGGAGATAGCCTACTCAAAGGATTATACCATAAATGTCACAGATTATTCTTGGCATAAAGTATGAAGTTCCAAATAAAATATAGAATAGAAATTTTTGCTCAAAAAATCTAAAACCAAGTATATAACATGCTGAAATCTAAGACCATTGAGCATATGATAAAAAGCAAGGTTCAAAGTATCGGGATCGGGATCGGTATCGGACAGTTTCTAAGAGTATCTGTATCGGCAGTATCGGCTGTATCGGCGGTATCGGATCGGAGTATCGGATTTTTTGGTATCGGTTGTATCGACGATATTAAATAATTATTAATAAATTAGGGAAAAATAATTTACATATTTAAGCACTATTTAAGTATTTTCTATGTTTTTCAAGTATAATTGAATTAAACATTAAATAGTGTACAATAATAAATATTGTTAAATAGTATATATATCCAATAAAAAAATATTGCAATAATATAAATTGTTAAATGGTATATAATATTGTTAAATAGTATATTATAATCTGAATAATTTTCTGCCTTTAGTGTTGTTAGATGTAATTTGCAAATGATTTTTCATCTATTTATAGAGATTTTATTGCAAATGTTACCAATTTTCATTACTGATTCCTAGATTTGACGTGAAGAATCTTTCTTTACCCTTTTTTTTTGTTTCAAAAGTATGTTTTTGGCAGGGGTAAAATTCATTTTTGATATTTTCTGGTATTTTGAATTCTCGTATCGGCCAGTATCGGCCCGTATCGGCCAGTATCGGCCCATATCGGCCAGTATCGGCCAGTATCGGCAAGTATCGGTCCGTATCGGCAAGTATCGGCCCGTATCGGTCCGATACGGACCGATACCATAATTTTTTCTCCTGAATCGGCCGATACCGATATTTTTGGTCGGTATCGGATCGGCCTAGGCCAAATCCGATCCGATACGGCCGATACGTATCGGTATCGGCCGATACTTTGATCCTTAAAAAGTGCAAGTCTATAGAAATTTCAGACAAATTCACAAAGGATGAGAAGCATTATCGCTGTATATTGAGCATAGCCTTTGATTCGCTCTGCTCCTCCAACAAATTATCACTCGCATCATGGTTTTGACAAACTGAAGATAGAACAAGAAGACATTAGACAATGACATAAAATCAAAACTACAATTATAATTAGATTATAACTCTAAAAAATGTACCTATCGAGTTTCTTTTCCTTAGAGATAAGTAAGCTCCTTCTCCCTCCTCCTTTATCTGGGCTTGGGACCAGCAATGTAAAATTTACATTAGCGGAGTTAAAAGGGGGCTTGCATAGGTGTAATTGTCAAGATACTCAATAAAATGTCCATACCATATACATCAAAATATTTAATAAAATATCCATACCATAAAATTCTTAGAAAAGAGTCTAAACTATCAATGATATTCAAAAACTTCTTCCATTAGAATGGACTTAGCTATGGAGCATAAGAAAGCTCCATACAAGGATTGACAAAGTTTTATGATGGGATATCGATGTTACGTCAACCCTCTACATCATCATATAATGACTGGCAGTGTGTACTTTCTGAACATAGCATTTGTGTATTCTGAACTTACTGGTCTGTTATACCCCTAATGTTAAGAAAGTTGAGTGGAACGTTCCAAAACCTGAAGGTTTAAAATCCATCTTAGAAGAACCCCAACAGGAACACCAATAAAGTAATAACTTCCTATGTTAACATAAGCTACTGTTGCTTGCCACCCGGAGCCAACTGCAACACCTACAAATGCCATAAATCATTTAGAAGCTTTATAAGTTAACAATACCATTACATTACTCTTGACACATTCGAGAACAGAACTAAGTACTCACCAGAAAGGATTGGTTGGATGCTATTAAAGTGGATGGAGAGTGCCAGTAAAAAGGATAACTCATCAACGAGTCTGAGAACAGTGTTGCTAGAGGTAAACAGGAGTCCGAACTTGTCATGGAAACCTAAAATCAATGCAAAGAAGAAAATCCCAATTATTGTTGAGCTCATGACAGAGATGATAGCTGCAAACCTTGCACCCTTCCCATTGCCGGCACCAAGCTCATTTGCAACATGTACGCTAGATTTATTAGTTGTGTTCAAGTATGTAGAAGTAATTTAAATGTGTGGGAAAGCAACTGGATCTAGCTTCCTTTCTTTTGCTTCCTACCTTATTCTTCTCCTTGTATTCTAACTCCAATTCTTTACATGGTATCATAGTAATAAATAGGGATTTAGATCATGTTCTACTTCCATCCCACACCTTTCTCTCCATTAATCTCCATCAAAATGCTATTTTCTTAAAACCCTAATCCTTTCTACTTTTTCCGCCAAAATCCTAAGCCCTTATCCCAAATTTTTGGCTCTCTGAAATCCTTTATTTTTCCATTCGGCTCTGTAATAGGGCATTTTTCTTCGTAACTGAGAAATTCTCTAACGTGTATTCTCTAAGGATTCATTTCATAAAGGTCCAACAAAGTTTTACGTTGGTAGTTGCCTACCTAACACAACCCTCCTTCTTTAACCAGGCTTAGGACCGACAACGAAAACATAGGACATAAAGTACATCACAGGTGGAGTTAATCTCAAATATGATCTAAAGACTAAAAATCCTTTTCATATCAGAGAATAGAAAGATCTTTTGTTTCATTTTGAGAGTTCTCTTAATTTGCAATTATTCTTGAAGAGATTATCATATGTGAAATGTAAAGATATAAAGGAGTCATCTGACCCAGTCTCAATATTATTCTTGGGGAACAATAAATAAATATGCAAGTAGCATGAAGCAGATCCTAACCTTAAATTATACAAAAAATTATTTCTAAAATGTATAACAATTTCTGAACTGAAAATGTAAAAGTAACACAAGATTTAAACGTACCCTGTGCCAGCGAAGAATGCAAGAGGAATCATGAACTCCCAATTGTTCACATTAATACTGCATGTTCAATACAAGGAAAAAGGTAATTTCATGTCACTTAAATAAATGATCAGATTTAAGGTAAATTGTTAATTTTATGCATCATCAAGTAGAAATTGTTAATTTTATGCTCAGTGGTAATTATCTCTCCAAACTGACAAGAATGGGAGGAAAGAAAGGGAACATTAGATGAATACCCAGGTTTGAATGCAAAAGGCAAAATAATTTGGGAATGTACACAAATACACCAAAGAAAACAATATTCTGGTTAGGCTTCCACTTACAGGCCCGACAAGTGTTGAGTGACCCCAAGCAATGTAGCCAGCACTAGAATCTCGAGCAGGTGAGCAAGTTTCCACAAATAAAACGTAGACAGGGAGGAGGAGAGCAGCCCTTTGACGTAGATGACCGAGAAGGAGGAGAGCGACCCTCTGACCTAGATGACCAGCAAGGGGAGAGGAATAAGAAAATTTTAGAGGGAAAAAATATTTAGTAGAGTAGGAAAATTTTAGAGGAAAGTCCGCTCCTTTTATTAGTGGAGTAAGAAAAATATTTACTAGAGTAGGTATATTTTAGAGGAGGGAAAATATTTTAGAAGGGGGAGGGAATATTTAATGACCAAATATCTGGGAAAAAAAAAGTGGCGCAGAAAAAAAAAGTTAGCATTTATTTTATAATTCGGCTGTCTAAGTCCAATAAATATTTATAATTATTAAATTATCATTTTATTAAATTTATTTAGTAAAAAAATTTATATTGACTGATTTAGGAGTCCTAAATATTTTTCACAAAACAACTCGAATATTTGCATACGTGTTTTATATTTAATGATAAAAAAATAAAACTATTTTATATGTTTTCTTCCTGTATAGTTGATGAAAAAAAAATTAAAAAAATAACAAAAAAATATAACAACATATTCAAATTTTAAATTTTATTTAAACTAACTACATGGTATTATCTAATTAAACACATACCAAAGATTCAAAGAATATATTTATAATAAATCATAATTAAAATATATTTAAGTTATATTTAAGATAATCTAATACAATTTAGATCTTTATCGATATTTTAAATAATATCATAGTTTTTTTATACGTGCAACGCACGTAAACTAGACTAGCGTTACAGTAAATAATCTTTTTTGTGTTGGAATTATTCAATAATTATGGGGCCACACATGTAAAATTAATTGTGTTTGGGCTATCTAAATAATTAAGCCAAATTAAAGTGGTCTATTTGAAAAATTGGCTTAAGGGTACAATTGTCATGGAATTAATGTGTAGATACCGGAGATAATTCTAATTTGATGAGGGGCCAAATTAGAAATATCACAACACACATCTATATATATATGTATTCATTAGGGTTATGGTTTCCAACTTATACTGCCACCAAAAGAGAGGTTTTCTCTTTTTCTCTTCTGCATCCCCATCAACAGAAAGAGAGGGACAAAGGATTCGGATTCTTCTTTGTCATTAAGGGTCGTAGCAAGTTGGAAGATCGAACCCAATAAAGAGACGTTCGCCTCAAGATCCATCAAGTCTAGCAATGGATTCAGGTACGCTTCCGCAATCAATTTAATTTATGTTCTTTATCTCATGAAACGTCAGTGGTACAACAATTTCTAACAAGTGGTATCAGAGCCTTCTTGTTTGATTTATGAGGTTGAAGTTTCAGATTCAATTTTTTGTTATTGTTCAGAAATCATAGATTAATGGAGTCCTAGTTCTCCGACCATTGCAAAAACTAGAAGAAACCCAAGATCTTTGTATGGGCACTTGGGTTTGCTTCACTGCAGGTTGTTTGTAAAAAGGAAAAAAAAAAGAAGGACGAGCTTTTGTTACTGTTCTTCTAAAGACGAGATTTTTTTACTACCAATCTACTCCTTTTGGTAGATCATTGTATGGGAAATTGGGTTTGCTTGGTTTCAGGTTATTTGGCAGAGAAAAGGTGCGATTTTGTTACAGCCCTTCTGTTCTCCGTTGAAAATTTTTGTTTCGTTTGAGTTCTGTCAACTTCTTTTCTTCTGAAGATGGGGTTTTGTTACCACCAATTTACTCATTTTGATAGATCTCTGTAGGGGCACTTGGGTTATGCTTCAATTTGGCAGAATAAAAAAAGGTTTTGTTGAGAGTAGGATTTGAAGCCACAACCTTTCGGAACAGAACCTTAATCTTTAGCCTCAGACCAACTTGACCAATTCTGGCACTTGATTTGGTATTGAACTGAGAGAACTAAAGCATTTTTTTTGGATACATGTTTCTTTAATTGGCTAATTTCTTTTTTATGTTAAAAGAATATTTTATTGTTCTTTTATTTAAATTATGCAAAGAAATTAACCTGTTAATGATTAAATTGATATCTTTTGGCATAATTACATGATTCGGTCAATGAAAATGGTTAGATTATTTTATTTTGTCTTTAGTAGACAAATTTTGGTATAATCTTTATAGATTATTTGATGTAATCTGTTAATGCATATATTTGATCTTCTATAGATTATTTTATTTAAAGTAATCCTTGTGCATTATTTGATATTATCTTTGGATGCATATCCTCCGTAGATTATTTCATGAATTTTGTTATAGTGATAATATCCAATTTTGTCAAATTGAAATTCATGATTTTGCTTTTGATTAATTTATTTGAGTAATAATCTTATGAATATGCATGTATATAAAGTTTTGGACATGGTTCAGTTTTGTAAAATTTAGTCAACATTCAATTTTTTTTGGTGCCTTTTATGACTAACAATAGTTGTCCAATATTCTAAGTAGACGCATTGAAACAAGACGTCGCCAAAGTGACCTCTCTTGCGTAGATAGTCTACGAGGAATGTCGGATGTTTGTGTGTGTATATTCATACGGGTATTAGCCGGCCCAAAGGAAGGTTAATACTTGGCTGAATTGCACACATACTTGTGGTGATAAATGTGTGACAATTATACGGTTTACATGTGAATAATAACCCGATCCAAAGATAGGCTTATTATTTGACATGACTTATTGTCAACGTTTGATCACTACACCAAGAGTACCACTTGCAGTTAATATCACTGTCCAAAGACTTGATATTAATGATGCACTAGGTATCTTGAGATGGGGTTCACCATTATTTGAATTTGTTTGACTATATTTTACGCTTTGGTTATTTGTTAGAGCATGTTTATTTTTTGTTGCTTTGTTCTCTTTACAGTTAATATTGTTAAAATATCTGCCAATAAGATTTTAATTTTCATGTTTAATGGGATAAACTTTAAGGGCAAAAAGAAATGAATACAGTAGCTGCTAAGGGTCCAAATCAAAAGAAACAACAATATAAAACTAAGGGTTGTTCTTTTGTGATAAGACATGACACATAAGAAAGAAAAAAATGTACAAAGTACCACGCATGGCGTATAAAGAAAAGTACATTTCTAAATTTGATCTGTTCTGAGGTTAATTTAGATTTAGTACCAAAAAAATCATGGTAGTTAGATTCTGGTGGGACTACCCACATTAATGTTCTAGGTAAGGTTTCCTGAGTTACCGAAAGTCAATTGATGGTGAAAGATACATCTATGTGGGTGACGACAATTCGGTAGAAGTGAAAGCAATAGGACATTTTAGGTTATTTTTAGGAACCGATTATTATTTGGATTTGATAGACACTTTTATTGTACCGTCTTTTAGACGAAATTCAGTTTCAGTTTCCTTAATGGACTAATCCGGTTATCATTGTTTATTTGGAAACAATAAGTTTAGTCTATCTTTAAATTTAAATATTATTGGTAACGGTTCCCTTAAGGTTTATGATAACCTATATTCAGTTGAAACTATTGCATCTTATAATAAAACCTTGCAAGTGAAGTCATGTGGTACTAAACGCAAAATTAACAATATATTTTTTAGCCTCATTATGACATAAGCATTAGGTCACGTCTCTATAAATAGACTTGAACGATTTGCGTCTGATGAGATTTGGATTCCATTGACTTTATAAACTTTAATATTTGTATTAAATGTGTAAAGGGAATACAGACCAAAGTTCAATTGTAAGTAGCTACTTTATTGGCTATGCTGACAAATCAAGGGGTTAATAATTATACGATCCCACACAAAAGAAAATTTTGAGACGAGAAGTGTAATAGTTTTTTAGGATGTTGAGTTTGGAGGAGAAATAAAGTCAGGATCATTATCTTTGAGAAGGAATCAATTATGATTCTACTATCACTTTTGACGATGTGCATGATTCTATACCTGTCATGATCAAGATGTGAATTCGGAGCCTCAATAAGACAATGTCGAATTACCTCTATAATTCGTTGTTGAGATACCTTAACAACGACAACGTAGCGGCACCCCATTCAAGATAAGGTAATTATTCATAAGGAACAAACTCAACAACCTCAAGAACCAGTAATATTAAGATGGTCCACCAGAGAAAGGAGAAATATAATTTCGGATAATATTGTCATATTTCTCTAGGAACGTGAGGAAGACTGTGGATACTGGAAGATGATCTAATCAACTTCCGTCAGGCCATAGAAAGTTCCAGTTCTCAAAGTGGATTGATACAATAAATAAGGAGTATAAGTCCATGCAAGACAATAAAGTTTAAGAACTTGTCCCATTACCAAAAGTTATGAAGTCCATTAGTTGCAAATGGACATTTAGAACCAAGAAGGATTCGAAGGGTCATGTGGAGAGGTATAAAGTACGTCTCGTAGTTAGTGACTTTACTCAAAATTTTGGGATTGATTTTAAAGAGTTTTTCTCTTCGGTATCTTTGAAAAACTCCTTTAAAACAATCATAGCACATGTTGCACATTTTGATCTTGAGTTACATCAAATGGATGTCAAAACGACATTTTTCAATGGTAACATTGATGAAACAGTTTATATGGTACAACCAGAAAACTTTGTGTCGAAAGACCCAAAGAATATGGTTTGCAAATTGACAAAATTTATTTATGAACTCAAGCAAGCTTCTCGTCAAAGGTAACTCCAAGTGATTATCTCGTTTGGTTTTGATATGAACACTGTTGAAGATTGTGTGTATCACAAGTTCAGTGGGAGTAGTAATAATTTTTGGTTTTGTATATTGATTAAATTATTCAATGCAAACCAGGTGACCTCTCGTTAAAGGAGACAAATTCGGTCTCAATCAAATGTCCTAAGGTTAGCCTTAAAATTAAGAAAATACAATAGATTTTTCCTTCATGATCAGTTGTAGGGAGTCTAATGTATGCTCAAGTATGTATGCGTCAGGATATTACGTACATGTTAGAATGTTAGGCAGATATTTAAGCAAATATGGATGGATCATTGGGTAGCAGCCAAACTACTTAAGTAATTAATAGAGAACAAGAAATTATATGCTCTTTGTAGGAGATCGGATAATTTTGGAGATTATAAGGTATTCTGACTCTGATTTTGTTGGATGCCAACAAAGTAGGGAGATCCACATCAGGTTATGCTGACTAATGGAGATATATTTTGGATGAGTGTCAGACATGCACTCATAATTTCTTCCACCATGGCAGCAAGGTTTATAACATGTTGTGGGGCATCTATTCAGGAAATATGGTTGCAAATTTTTGTCACAAGGCTGCACCTACAGTACGGTATTGAAAGACCACTTGGTTAAAGTGTCCATATAGCACATTATGACAAACTCCATTTTAGCGGATCCGCTCACAAAAGTATTATCATCCAGGGTCTTTTATGAGCATACTGCTCATATGGGTGTTAATTAAGAATATGGCAATATAGTGGGAGTTTGTATTTTATGTAATTGGGTGCTATTTGGTTTTGGACACATTTATGTATTAAAGTATTTTGGATATTTATTTGATCAGATATATGGAAATTCAGTTCATTCTGTTTTCATTATGTTAAAGTATTGATCTCATTAAAGTTAAGGAGGACCAGTTGGAAATAGACATGTATTGATCACATTGCGTGTAATTTCCATGCTATGCATCCATGATTGATCTATGTCGTTTAGCTATATTGATATATGTGACCATTGATGGTTTAGTTACGCTATATGTGATGAAGGCCGCTTTGATCCTATGTTGATATGGTTAATGGACGAGATTGTCCAGATATACCCTAAGGATTAAGATAGCAATTTATGAGCTCACTAAGGTTAACAAAATTATAAGGTTACATATGTGGCCCAGTGGGAGATTGTTGGAATTATTCAATAATTATGGGGCCACACATGTAAAATTAATTGTGTTTGGGCTATCTAAATAATTAAGCCAAATTAAAGTGGTCTATTTGGAAAATTGGCTTAAGGGTATAATTGTCATGGAATTAATGTGTAGATACCGGAGATAATTCTAATTTGATGAGGGGCCAAATTAGAAATATCACAACACACATATCTATATATATGTGTATTCATTAGGGTTATGGTTTCCAACTTATACGGCTACCAAAAGAGAGGTTTTCTTTTTTTTCTCTTCTGCATCTCCATCAACAGAAAGAGAGGGACAGGATTCGGATTCTTCTTTGTCATTAAGGGTCGTAGCAAGTTGGAAGATCGAACCCAATAAAGAGACGTTCGCCTCAAGATCCATCAAGTCTAGCAATGGATTCAGGTACGCTTCCGTAATTAATTTAATTTGTGTTCTTCATCTCATGAATCGTTAGTGGTACAACAATTTCTAACATTTTGTACTTTAGGTAAGTTGTTGTTTTGCTAAACAAAAACAGAGGATATCTAACAAAAATACAATATGATATTTTGCCTACCCTTTCAGCTTTTGCTGGAGTTTATACAGAATATCGCATGAAGAAGAAGAACGATAGCCGTTACTAAAAACACAGTATGATCTTTTTCCAGTTAACCATGATCCGCTACCAACTGAGGTGATGAACTAATAAGACCAACATTTCAAATAGTATAAACAATTTACAATAGTTGCTAAACGTTGTTGAACATTATATTTTTATAATATTTAAAATACATTGTCAAAATTAGAACAACAATAAATAAACGTTGCCAAAATTAATAAAATAGAAGTTTTTCATGATTCAGGTATATTCATTTTAACTACATTCCATTTCTTGTGTTTATTATACTTACATTTTATTTTTTGTCACGGAAAACATTTATTTATTTTTCCCGAAAAATGTTTTCATGAAAAAACTGGAATTTAAATACAAATTCATATTAATAAGTAGGACAAAAGTCAAAAATTTCCTAGGTTTTTTTTTTAACTTTATAATGTTTTATTGTAAAGTGTTATAATTATATTTTTAAATTCATTATATTAGAGATTTTTCTTGTAGTGACCCTAGTCAGAGCACAACTAACATGGACACCGCTATTGAGAGAGGGTATAGTCGACAAGGCACGCCGTCGAGAGAGGAAACACACGAAAGGGGCACCGCCGCTGCTGAGAGGGGATTGGAGATCGAGACGAGATAGGGGGGAGACGAGAGAGAGACGAGTGCGAGATCGAGATGAGATAGAGAATTAGAAAGAAAGGGTAGGGTCAGCTGTTATTTTTTTAAACTAGGGCACGTAACTGGGCGATGACTAAGCGATAATGGTAGTCATCTCCACCTAAATTCAGGTAGAGAAGGGGTATCGTTAGATCGTCGCATAGTTTCCCCGCGGTGTTCCTACGGTTAGTCGCATAAAATTGTGACATCTAGCACACGAATTGGTGACGTCCTGGTAATTAATATTTGAGATGTCTATCATTGGTTGTCCTGTCGATGCATATGCGTCGCTAAGTGGTGACGAATGGTGGGTGTCACCGAACCTGTAATCGAGAGAGAGATAGAGAGGAAAAGAAGAAAAGAAGAAGACATCTGCGTGAGAAGAAAAAAGTGCATGCTCATGAGAGAGGGAAGAGGGGTAAAGAAATTTTGTTAGGGTCAAATAATGGCGCAGGGGAATGAAAAAAGGAGAAAAAATAGAGATGCCTGCACGTGAGAGAGAAAGAGAAAGAAAATAAGAATACTTTAATTTTTCTTTTAAAGCATACAATTTTTTGCAAGTCCCTCGTTCTAATTTTACTTGTAGTGTATTCTCTTAATCTTGTCGTGTAGATTGGACTTGTTAACGTCTTAGCACTACAAAATAACTCTGCTTGAATCATCGCTTATGCTTTCTCATCGTACTTGCCTAGACTAGATTTGGTTGCGTTCTCTAACTAAGCAATATAAAACTATGTTTAGTTTGTTGGAAAGTGAGAAAAAATAATAAAAATTAAAATTTTATGTAAAAACTATCGATGTCATTTATATATGATCAAGTTTTATTTTTCATTTCTTCCCATCACTTCTTACAAATAAACACAACAAAAAAGGAGTGTAAAGATTTTCACTTTTATCATTAACTTTGCACCAATTATGAACCAAACTAGGTTCCCTTACAAGATTAACTAAAAATGAAATGCAACATCCCATGTTCTTATTAAGTAATCAGACAAAAGTAGTCCTGATATATCCTATTAGAAAGTTTGGACCCTAATTTTTTTCTATTATACCCTTAACATGAGTACCAGGACAACAACCAACACATATTGGAAAAGAGTATAATGAGAAAAATAAAATCAAAAATTAAAACATAGGGCCCAAACTTTCCAATTTACATGTTAGGGTTTAAATTATAAACTGGTATAAATTTAGGGTCTATATGCTAATTAGCCCTATAATTTATTAGTTTCTTGCACAAAAAAGAGCAAATAAATTGTCAGCAAATTATCTTGATCCTAATAAAAATAAAATTTGATAAAAAAAAATGGGGGGAAATTCACCCGCCCTACCACCACACACACATGTGAAACGTGTAAGTTATGTTGGGTGTGTCTCTTTTTTGTCAAGCACATAGATTTGCAAGTTAAAACAGTAAAAAGATAAATACATTTACAACATTTATTTATAGTGGCAAAATAAAGATAAATTTGCAACACTGTATAAACATTATAAAATACATAACTTTTACAACCTTTTATAAAAGTTGTTGAATATAATATTTTTACAAAAGATAATATATATATACACAACATTTATATAAAGTTGTAAAATAAAATTAGATTTACAACAATGAACAAACATTGTAAAAGATAGCAAGTTTACAACTGTTGACAAACATTGCTAAATATGATATTTTTACAATGTTTTGAAAATATTATACAAATTAATAAGTTTGACAATATTAAATAAACGTCGTCAAAAATAATAAGTTCTACAATGTTAATAAAACATTGTTGAAGTTAGTAATACACAACTTTTGATATTTTCATTGTAGAAGTCTTAACGTTTGAATATAAAACGTTGTTTGTACATGTATTTTACAATGTTTTTATAATAAAGGTTGTAGTGGACCTTCCCTTTTTACAACATTTTCAGGATGTGTTGTAGATGAAATATTGTAAAAGGGAGTTTTTCTTGTAGTGCCAGTGTAGTAGAGACGTCGATCATGTCGATTATCCTCCAATAGCATGTTGTCATATATAAAGGTGATATTTGGGATAATCTCCAATACACTGTTGCAATGTAAGCAAGTGGCAGGTTCTGCATCTGGCTTCTTCAATTGTGCAAGACAAGAGTCGGCTTGAAGAAGTGCTTCACTTAACGTCTCCCGAGTCTCTTTAGAAAGACGTAGAAGTTCAAAGAGGGACATTCTAGCTAGAGTTTTAGCAAGTTGAGCTAGAATGTCGAAATTATAAGGCTTCTAAAGCCCAAGAGGAGGGGACTTCTTGATTGGCTTATCAAACCGAGCCTGTTGTTTGCCTTTCTCAAGAGCCGTAGGCTTGGAAGAAACAGGTTCATCTTGGGTATTTGAAGGAACAGGTACGGTGGATGATTCTTCTTCAGGAGGAACATTAGGAGCATCTTTATCAGCTGGAGGGATATCAGGAGTATCCTCAGGATTCTTGGAATAATCCTTTAGATAAGGTTTCCCCGTTCGAGTAGCACTAACAAGTGCTTCTTCTTTCTTTTTTGGCTCTGTGTCAGAGGTAGACCCAAGAGACGTCATATGACATGACTTAATCTTTCCAGCCTTTTTGGACTTTCGAGAAGTAGTCCTTTGAGGAAATTCAAAATCTGCCACTAGATCAGGATAAATTCACATAATTTCTCCAGTTTCCAAAGTGATTGGCACTAATCCTTCAGATTGCGGAGGAAGAATATTCACTATTTCAAGAGTTGCCTTGGGAATAGGAACGATCCCACTTTCAAGGAGTTGAGGAGGGAAATCTCCGAATTGCATAGAGACGACATTGGAGGTGACAGTCTTCTCTTTTGGAGTAAGAGAGATAGCTCCAGATTTAATCATTTCTTGGATCTTTCCTTTCAGTACATAACATGTACGAATTGTGTGACCCAATATTCTGTGGCATGGACAGTATTTGGGATGATCTGTCTTACCAGCTTCATCAGGTTTCTTGATTTCAGGTAATTGTATTTTATTACCTTTCAGCAGACATTCAAAGATACCAAGGACATCGTCGTCATCGAAAGAGTACTCTTCTTTGGGGCGAGGTGTTCTTGGTTGTTGAGTTGTAGAGGTAGGAGAAGTTTGAACAGTTGATGCATCTTTGCTCTGAAGATTAACTTCAAGAGTTTCTTTTCCCTTGCGAGTATTGTTTTTAGCATTATTGCTAGTACCTTGACCTGTTTCTTTGGGAGTCATCTGCACTCCTAAACCTTTGAAGGTTTCAGCACTAATTTCTGCGGCCTTGGCACTGACTATAAAGGAAGGCCAATCTTGAAATTGAGTAGATCCTGTCCACATGCTGATGATTGGCAATAAGTTTGATTTGCATGTGTCGATGGTGACAGCATCTGGAGTTCCAAGAGGCATCTTCAGAGCTTCTCTTCGAAACCGTTCAATGAAATCCTCTGTAGTTTTATTATTTTTCTGCTTGATTCTAATAAGAGCAGACATAGTCATGTCATTGAGCCCTTCATAGAACCGTTTAAGAAACATCTGTTTGAAACCGGCAAATGAGGTAATGCACCCATCTGGGAGACTTCTATATCATTCATAAGCCGTTCCCTTGAGACATCCAACAAACACCCGAGTAAGGAGGGCGTCGCTTGGTTGCAACTGGTCAGTCATCACTTCAAAGTGATTAATAAACTGACTTGGAGAAGAGGTTCCATCATAGAATGAGATAGTAGGAGGCTTGTATTTAGGAGGATACGATACTTGCTTCCATTCTATCGGATAAGGTTGCTTGATGCCTAACCTTTGTAAACCATCTTTTTGTTTGAATGCCTCGAACTGAGTTTTGAGATTCCTTAATTCTGCATTAACAACTCCGAAAGATTGTGGAGTTGTAGCTTGTAGAGAATAGTTGGGAGGAGGAACAACATTGTAAGCACTACCCCCAGCTCCAAAGAGACTAGGATTTGGTTGAGCTGGTCCAGGAGTATTGGATTGTATTGCTGGAGGAACTTGTACTGGACTTATAACAGTATCAATTGGTATAGCATCTGGTACAATCTGTCGATTTTGTATCTGAGTTGCCATGAGTTCATACATCGACTTCATAGTATCAGCCATAGATTTCATTTGCTGTTCCAAATAAGCAATTCTTTGATCTTGAGGAGTCACCGAAGAGGAAGGTTCATTGTTCAATTCAGTATTCCCATCCACCATATATGTAGTGACTGTACGAGGAATTATTGATGAATTAGTGGATGTTGTGTGATCTGAATCACTGCTTCGTACATCAAAGTCATTTAAAGGAGAACTACCCCCAGTAGAAAGAAGTGGGAAATTAGATTCTCCTAGAAATTCAGAATCATCTTCAGAGATCAAATTTCTTTGACTAGAAGCCAGGACTCTTGCTCTGGTGTTTCTATATACTCCATCTGGACTATCAGCTCTACCTCCAGCATCCCGAGAGGTCATGTTGACAGAAGCAAACAAAGTTTCATCTTCATCAGGCGTAGGTTCATACTAAATCCGATTAAAGACAGATTGTCGTTTAGTTTGACATCTGCATTGCATTGTGACTCTCGGCTGGAAGTCACATTCATGATCAACATAGTCTAGAACCATTGATTGACATCTACATTGAATTATGACTCTTGGCTGGAAGTCACATTCAGCATGATCTTTTGACACAGAATTACTCCTTCTCTTCTGTTGAAGATATTCTCGTAAATCTGTTTGTGAAGATTGAGGAGTATATTTCTTGTTCTTGGTTCTTGATGGCTCTTGATTATATAAAGAATGATTAATATGAGCCACATAGTTTCTAGCATACTCTGCATCTGGATCTCTTATCTTTGTTTCCAACTGGTATGGTTTCTTAGCACCAGAAGTGTTGAGTTTTATTCTCAGATCAGTTGGAGGTAATACATTAGTTTTGGAAACATGGAGTTTTCCTTCCATTGATCTGGATATTTGCAGAGAAGGAAGAGTTGAACCATCCCTTTGATTAGGAGTTGGTAACAGACCCTCTTTTCTGGACAAATTCTGTGCCCAATTTGAAGAAGTCATAGAAGAAGACACTAAGAAATGTTTCTTCTTAGACTCTTTCAAGTTTTGAGACATAGAATATCCAGAAGGAAGAGTAGTCAAAAGACCATCTCCTTTTCTTTGACTAACAAAATTGTCAGTCAAAAGAGTTATTCCTTTTCGAAGGGATTTTGTGTGGAAGACCACCCCCAGTTCTAGTAGAACTTGGCAAAGAAGAAGAGATAGCTAAAGAGCTATTCTTCTTAGATGAAATACATACTGAAATAGACTTGGTTAAAGAACCAGTACTGTTAGCGTGACTTTTAACTTTGGAAGTACAAACTGGAACAGACTTGGCTAAGGAACCAGCGCTGTCAGCGTGACTTTTAGGGGTGAAATTGCACGCTAGAGCAGATTTGGCTAAGGTGCCAGTACTGTCAGCGTAACTTTTGATTTTGGAAATACACACTGGAACAGATTTGGCTAAGGAGCCAGTACTGTCAGCGTGATTTTTGGTTTTAGAGAGACACGCTGGAACAGATTTGGCTAAGGAGCCAGTAATATCAGCATGACTTTTAGAGTTGAATTTGCACGCTGAAGCAGACTTGGCTAAGGAGCCAGTGCTGACAGCATAACTTTTGAATGCTGTCATCTTCGAGCGCACAAGAGTGTGCGTGCTTGCAGTAGAGTTCTTGCCAGTGTTAGGAGTAGACACTGTGGCAGAGACTTCACCATTGACTACCAACTGATTCTTAGGGACATAGACAGAGTGTCCCTTCGACTTGGCAGTGATGATGGAGGCTGAAGTAGACTTGCCACTCTTAGCCCGCTATATTTCTTCATAGGCGAGTTGATCGAATTAGATCGTCATCACCTTCTTCGTCGAGCCGATTGACGAAGTGTCGCATTGAGTTGTTGCCATCTCAGAAGAGGAGATGGTTGTCCCCAGCAGAGTCGCCAATTTGTTTTCCATAAATAAATTCACTTTATTTATTGTGTATCTGGGAAAATTACAACTGTGGAAATCTGATCTAGAAGACGATCACTTTATCCCTTGGACTATGCGAAGAAGAAAAGCTCTCAAAATTTTGACAGTAGATAACTAGGTATCTGTCCAATGAATGAGAAAAAGAACTCTATTTATAGAGTCAAAAATAATAACTGAAAGGATAACTGTCTTCACAGCCTGTGCCTAGTTGAAAATCACGCAGGATTTAACATACGCAAGGTTGTGAGCAGTTACTGGACGTGGCCTGTAACTGTTGGACACATGGCAATCATGCATGAGTCGTGTGCAAGTTACAGGACACACAGGCGAGAGATCAGTGGCATGGCTGCCACGTACTCCAATTTGATGAAATCCACGCAGACTTGTTGAAGATGAAATCCACGCAGACTCGGGGCAGAAAGCTTCAAAATCCACGTAAACTTGGGGCAAGAAACTTCAGAATCCACGCAGACTCGAGGCAAAAAGCTTCAAAATCCACGCAGACTTGAGGAAGAAAACTTCAGAATCCACACAAACTTGAGATGAAGATCTCACAATACACGCAGACTTGAGATAAGACTGCCAGCTGTCTCGATTTGGCGTGCCTCGACTGACACAAAATCTCTGACAGTGATTGCTTTGTCAGTCGCATTAAATGACAAGAAGCTCTTTTGGTACGCCAACTTGACGAAGGCTGAGTCTTGCTGAAGAAGATTTCGAAAGTCACGCAATAGTCGGCTGTGATCTCTCGAGTTCTGTGCATACGTGGCATACGAGAAGACATTCTTCGACTGTCGTGCTGTCAGTCATAATTACACTCTGACAAATGATGAGCTGTTTCCCAGCGTAACTTTTAAATATTGTTTGGATCAACTGAGCGTGACTTTTGACTCTGTCCTGATCAACTCAGCGTGACTGTCATTTTTTTTAAAGGCCTACACTAACCCTCGCCCCTAATGTGGACCCGCAGGGTAGCTTAACTACTAACCCTTGCCCTGGTGTGGACTCGCTGGTTAGCTTCACGAATTTCAAGGTATAGCAGTTCCGTTATGACTTATTCCTCCTATGACACGATACGACACAGTCCAAGTATATGTGATGACACGACACGACCCAATCATGATACACGAGAAAACTAATCCAATATGAACCACAAAATTAACTATAAACAAGAGCTATATATACGTATATCCAATATGAACTATAAACAAGGCTATATATACACTACAGGCATGATATACTAATCACATATAAATAATCAACTAGTAAAACTCTATAATATAATATAAATATGCATGTAAATAAACTGTAGAGGGAGGCAAGGTATCTTGCCTGGTGGCAGCGCAAAGAACCAATAAGATACCGTCAACTAGTACGCCATCAAGTCCAAGTCATCACAATTGTCTCCGAAACCTGAAATAAATAATACCAACGCTCTCAGAATAGTCAAATTAGCTAGGGTTGCCTGTCCTTGAGTCCAAGTTTGGACACAGGGGCAAAACGATAATTTCGGGCAAAAATGGTATCCGCCGTTGGACCCGCTTTGCACCGAAAAGCATGCCAGAGTTAATGGTGTCTAAAGTCGTCAAACTACATGTCTACAGATTCATTTTGACGATACGAACCAAACGGTATATCCAATTTTGGATTCCGGTGGGCCATACACAAAATCACCCGTTGAGTGGGACCGTAGGACCCACAAAACGGCGGTCCAATCAAGTGTCTCAGAATCGGACCAAACATGGCATACAGGATCAGAAAAATAATACAGTCCTGTTGGCGCAAGATTCGTCTCGATCTGACGAGCGTGCACAAAGTAATTGAGAAACTTGCACAGAGGCCGATACGGTGAATTTTGACGGATACGCATCAAATTCGTCGCGCACACGCGACCAATTTGAATTCCGTCAAAGCCCACACGTCCACGAAGCCGTTACGCACCTTTTGATGCTTTCGATTTATGACCACGTCGCCCGAATTGGCGGGACGCACGTTGGTTCGGAAGAATTTTCATGATTTTTACAATTTTCAAAACAGGTTTTTCGTTACTTTGGGAAGCCGATTTCTCGGTGCACATTCATCGAAATTGATTTCTGAAAAAAAAGGATTTATAGCCCTATATGTTGTCAACAAATGCCTTCAAATAGGTTATCTAATCTGTCGAGGAATCGGCAAATACTTGCCTTCCAAATTGGATTCCAAAAATAGTTCTAATACTCTGTTATCGATGTTTTTCATGAAGTTTCAGGAATTTCCATGATTTATCTATGTCAAACCAAACCATTCCAGTTGAAGGGATGGATAGGGGGTCAACTAGGCTATCATTAAAATTTTACGGTTCGACAAATCGTTGGACGATGAGGGAGAAATTTACCTTGAAAGTTGCCCAGTTGCTGCCATTGCTACTGCTGCTGTTCGGGTTTGCTGTCCTGCGCGCGCGATTCCTCGCGGCTCCGGCCGGCCGGCAGCGACTCTCGGCGACGCGCGCGCGCGTGGGGGTGCGCCCAAGTGTAGGGGTCGGCGGGGCACTGTTAGGATTAGGGTTTTATGATGTCGAAGTCTCCTCTTGATTTTATACTTATACATTGTTCTGTTGTAGAACAGAGTCGACAGTTTACGTGGGTTTAATAGGATCGGGCTGGGTTGGGATCTCCTTAGACTTGCTGCTGCTATTGGGAAGTTGGCTTGGGAGAAGTGGCTGGGCCTTGGGGCTCAGTCCTTGGGGTCGGGTTGGGCCCATCCAGCTGGGCTCGGCCTGTGCTTGTCTTTGGTTGGACTGGGATTATTATTATTACAATACATTTTTTTTACAATACATATATGTATATATATATATTTTTACAATACATATATGTATATATATATATATATATATATATATATATATATATATATATATATATATATATATACATATTTTTTTTTACAATACATATATATATATATATATATATATATATATATATATATATATATATATATATATATATATATATATATATATATATATATATATATATACTTATATAACAAATCTCCAAAAACTAAATAAATATTTTTAATAGGAATACAATCTCAATATTATCTATTCTTAGGGTGTGGCCCATTCCTAGGAGTATGTATTTATATATCCATATATATATATATATATATATATATATATATATATATATATATATATATATATATATATATATATATATAAATATATATATATATATATATATATATATATATATATATATATAGAGAGAGAGAGAGAGAGAGAGAGAGAGAGGGGAGAGGGTTTATTCATTTATCAAAGAAATAATACAATAACCAATAATAATAAAGAATAATCCTAATAGCAATTTAATAATAGACTGATAGCCACTTGATGGATATAACATGCACACTACTTATCTGGCTCCAGAAGATCATACAAGATCCTAAAACACTATTTAATAATAATAATACCTATAATCTACATATAACAAATATTTAGAAAAATAATTGCCAATTCCTAAAATTGTATACAAAATATTTGCATTTACCAAACATGTCTACAAGGCCGTATTTGGTCCCACTACAGGTCTACATGGGCTTGGATTTGACTTTGACCCAATCTGGACAGGTTCGGTACAACCGGGTTCCCTAAAATATAATCAAATAATAAATAGCATCTTCGGTAAGGGTTTAAGTCCCAACTTGGCCTGGTTTTCCTAGTTATGATGTCACTATGGCTCGGCCTTCCCTACAGGGCTAATACACTAGTCAAAGCATGCCACTGCATTGTCCGTGCCATGATTCCTAGTCGTCTGGTACTCTAAAACTCAACCATGGCTAAAGTCACCTACCGTAATAGTTAATTAAAATAATTATTTATAAAAATCTAAAAACCGCCATTTAAGTCAAATAAATAATAAAATATATTTCAAAAAAATTCGGAAAGGGAGGCTACATAATCAATGGCAAACACGATGGCGACTCTGCTGGGGACTAACTTCTCCACGGCTGAGGAGTTGGTGGCACAATCGGACGCAGCCAAACTTGGCTCCACTCAACAGATGCTGGTCGTCCGCTTCGACCATCAGGAGTTTGAAGAAATGCTCTCCGACGGGAGCGCTGGCCCGGTCTAGAAGTGAGCCCGTATGAAGAAGGCTCGCAGGGAGTGGAGGCCCAAATCATTTGCTCCTCCCCAAGCTCTGGAGAAAATGCTTCCTGCTATCCAAAATGGCGAGAAAGACTCTCATACGGCCCTACTTCAGACAATAGAGGACTCTGCTGTCCCCAAGTCCGACAGAGGAAAATACTACGATGCTGGACTTGCAGGGAAAAAGAGGAACTCTGTGTTGTCCAAGAAGAAGCCGCATAAGGACGCCAGCCACATGAAGACTCATGCAGCCACAGAAGCCAGCCGCATGCAGAAGGCTCATGCGGCCCAAAACTTCCAGCCGCATGAAGGAGGCTCATGCGGCCACGACTGCCAGCCGAATACAGACTGCTTATGCGGCCACTACTTCTAGCCGCATACAGAAGGTTCATGCGGCCACACATTCCAGCAGCATGCAGCCTGCACGGCCACCAATCCCAGTCGCATACCATCTGCTCCACGTGGCTCACGGTCAGTCTTTGACCGCCTCTCATGCGGTCCTGACCTTAGAGGCTCTCAGGAGGTTGTGCCAAACTCTGTGACGTACCACTTGGACTCTTCCTATGATGCACTCTTGGGTGCTAGAGGGAAGAAGTCTAGGACGACGCAGACTCATCGAGCTCAGTCAGCTGTCCCAACTTCTGACTATCAGGGTGTCTCGCTGACTATTACGCGGGCCCCTGATAGAAAGTTGTATAAAACTATCAGTGTCTTGCCCCCGACGGCCAACAAACATGATAGTTATCAAGAATCTCCCAACAATGATCAGGGACAAGTACTCGTACTACCCACACATCAGGGAGCATGCAGGATGCCAACACACTCATATGCTCAGGACTCCTGGGCCCACAAAATGAGTGATTTGTGCAACGTAATTCTTCACAAATACAAGGAAAGAGACGAAAACTTGGTGTGCAGAGAATCCTTTCGTGGACATCACTGCACTCAAGTCATTGTCAACTGCTGCTGCAGCAAGGCAGCCACACAAGAGGACCGGCGATCCGTCTTCCAACGAATGCAACAACCAAGCTCAGAGGATGAAGCGTTTCTCGTCGCCTCCTGCAATTTGCTCAGAAGATCCCTGGCGACGAGAAAGGGAAGAAAACAAATGTCTCCAGCCCAAAAATCTCAACCAATAAACTCTCTTCTAAGCGGTTGTCCATGACCGTTACATGAGGAGTTTTCCAAGGTACTCGCTCAAAGATGAAATCTGCCACACTTGGAGATTCGTCGTCCATATCTCTGCGAGGCGCTGGAGCCGGGGGTAGAACTCCTTCGAATATCTACGATAATCCGGTGTTTCAAGAAGATAATCCAGGCGAAACGGTTAACCCAACAGATGCAGCATGTCCGACGTCCCCGAGGACGTCCACAACGCTCAAGACGAGGCAAGCTCTGAAGATGGGGGTACCACTCCTTCTGAGTCCGAACCAGAGGAGAACATTCCCATATACCCTGACGACTTCTCTGTACAAGGGTATGATTCAGAGGGCACGTCCTCCACCGTTTCTTCTATCTCTCCGTATGTGAGGACGGTGTTCATGACGGACAACAACCTAGACGGTCCCAGTGATCGCGAACGCATCGACACTCTGGAAGCCATACTTCATACCTTAGTCAAATCCGTGGACGAGATCAAAGCGGCCCTTCCAACTCTGCAAGGAAGGACGCACGGCCAAACAAACTTGGGACCCGCAGTCAATGCGGACTCAAACTCCGCTGCACTAAACCCGGGTGATAATCCTCCTGAAATATTGGCCCCCACCGCTGCAGACGAGGCCAGGGAGACAAGAAGAGAAGTCCAGGAGCTCCAAGCCATGTTTCACGCTCGAGAAACCTGCCAGGACCTCAGGATACGACAACCGTATCCGGCTGCATGGATAGATATTCCCTTCCCACCAAGATATAAACTATTCAACATTAATCCATATGATGGGAAGACATCTGCAAGTAGGTACATTACCTACTTCGAAGTCACAACCGACCATCTGTATCATGACAACGCCATCCTTACCCGGTTGTTCATTTGAGCATTGGAAGGGGTCGCCTTCGACTGGTACCGCAACTTACCGGACAACTGCATCCATTCCTTCGCCGGCTTCAAACGTATGTTCCTGGAGAGGTTCTACGAAGTAGGAAAAGATGTGATGATATCCACCCTCATGGATGTTATTCAAGGAGAAAGGAGCTGACAAGGAACTATATTGAGGGATTTTGCCAAACCGTGATGAAGTTGCCTTCCGGTAACCCTGATTCCTCCCTGATTGAAATTTGCCAAAAGAGGCTGCTCCCCACAATCAGTCTCTAGACGGACGAGAGTCAATTCAAGGACTGGAAGACGTTCATCATCAGTACCACTAGCACAGAAGACAAGTTGAAGAAAGCTCGCCAATTGGGACTGCACATCTCGAAGGGAGAGGACAAGGGTAAATGCCCTAATGCCAACAATAACAACGGCGGTAATTCCTTCAACAACCGAGACAACAAGGGCAAGCAGGCTATGGTAGCCGACACAGCCCAGAAGCCTGAACCAAAGCCGGCAGAAAAGTAGTGGCCTCAGATGACTTACTCCTTCGAGGACGTCCATGTCAAGCCCATCTTGGACATGCTCATACAAGGAGGTCGAATTCAGCTCCCTCCCCCAAGGCGTGAACCTCTTCCTGCAGAGATGGAGAGCCCCAAGTTCTGCCACTACCATCGTTATGTTCACCATGCTACACAAGACTGCTACCAACTAAAGTGATACATCCAACATCTCATCGATTCTAAGGCCCTGTCCATTGTTTTCGAAGAGATAACCGTGGCATCCAACATGGTGTCAGTACAATTTAGCAGCTTTCCTCCGACAAAGACTCAAGATGGAGTAGTACCCATCCCCAGAGCAAATATGGAGGTCGCTAACCTTCCACCTCCTCGAGACCAGGCTGCTGGTCTAGTGCCCCTTACCACATCATGAGAGAAGGTCATGTGGGTCCATCTGGACTTGGTACCTGAAGTGACTCGGTTCGTACCACCCTCCACCAGCAAGAAGAAGAGTGGAAAAGTCAAATCATGCCGCACAATCTCGGATGTGGTCAAAGAAGCTACGGCTGTCGTCACCCGGTCGGGTATACAATCCCAACCTACATCGGATAACTCGGCTGAAGATCATCAGCCGGCTACTGCTGATGCTCCAGGACCTTCTCAGCCTCTGACGACCGACAAACCTAGGCCGAAGCAGACTCGCTTTGACAAACCGCTCCGAAGAGAGACGCCTCATGGGCTGGAGAGGCCCTACAACTTTGACATCTTGGCACAATTGGCCAACATACCAGCAAAATTATCTCTATACGAGCTCTTGAGACTCTCCAAAGATGTTCGTGTTGCACTGAGCAAGGCACTCCAGAATGTCGACGCATATCTGGCTCAGTCCAATCCCACTGGGGAGAGCTCGCCTGCAGATCTCCAGGACAGCGCTTGTACAGGTGCAATGCCCAACATTGTCTTCACTTTGTAGGATTTGGTTATCAAGACCAACTTGCACGATCGCCCTCTATATTATACTGAGTACATTGGCGATATCAAGGTGGATCAGATGCATAATGACCTCGGTTCTTCCATAAGCATCATCCCGAAGAGCCTGCTACACCATCTACGTATCCTAATGTATCGCCTGACGCCGACAAGTACCGCCATTAGCGGTTTCAATTCAGAAAGAAGCTATCCGATCGGGAAGATTCGTCTGAAATGCCAAATCGGTAGTCTTCAATCAGAAGTGACATGTTATTTCATAGATGTGGATACGTCCTACAATATTCTCCTGGGTGTTAGGGTTATATACTAAAAGCATCACTTTTTTAGTAACCTTATTTCCTTAAATTTTGAATGAGAATCATATGGGCAAATATTTGCATATTGTATTTGTTGCAAGTGTTAATGCAAATGTCTGATATTCTATATTGTGGATAATATGGTGTGTGGTGTCACACAGAAGATCATATTATCAGTTTCCTATGGAGTATATAAATAGTTCACAACCTAGATGGACTTGGATAATCTATTGGAAAGGTTGTAGTGTAATCTGGTATTAGTCTATCTTGACTATAGGTTTACACTAGTACACTTTGTGTGTATTGAACAGGACCACTTGAGGTTGTTCTCTTTGTACTGACTACATAAGAGAACAAACACCTCTGTTATTATGGATGCTTGTGCTCTTAACCCGGATATAATAACAGACATGTATATGCAGTGTGCATTATTTTGACTCATAAAAGAGTGAGATTTATTATGGATCAACAACCTCTATGAATTGGGTAATAACATTGTATGTATGATGGGCTATTGATTATAAATGGAATCCATGTCCCGATACATCGGGTTGATGATGTCCCCTTAAGGAGCTCATAAGTATTGTCATGTAAACCCTGCAGGTGGATTATATCCGACATGACAAATAAAGTTGAGCGGCACTACTTAAGGATAAAAGATGTCGAATCAATATAGTTGTCAGTAACTTAATTTGATCGACGGACATACGATATCTTAACATAGAGAGCCAAACGAGCATATAATAAAAGGAGCCCACAAACATAATTTGGGATTAGAGAGGTAGTGCAACAATAGCTCATTAGAGGACCGAGCTATTGTTAATGGGCCTGATTGTGTGTTCGAGCTCAACACGGGATATCCAGATCTGTTAGGAGTCCTAACCCTAATTTCTCCTCATGGTTCCTGCCATAGCCTATATATCCTCTATTCTTTGGCCGCCATATTACCGATCAAAAATCTGAAACTTTTTCTAAATTCGTGATTCACGTAAGGAGAGAAAGAGAGGGCTGCCAAGGAGAAGAAAAGGTTGGGAGATCGTCACCCACACGACGTCCAACTCGAGGAAGGAATACGTGCAGAAGATCTTGGGGTCGTCCGCTCGAGATTGCCAGGAATTACTTGCCTTCTTTCCGTCGCAGGTATAATTCGTGAACCCTAGTTTCCGCCTATGATGGGTTAGAACTCGTATTAGATCTGTTTAACTTTCTATCAATCAATACGCACACCAAAGGAAGGGTCCTGGGAATCCCCAATTCCATCAATTAGTATCAGAGCCACTTTGGATCTACGTATTGATTGATACGTCCATGTTGTCCAATAAAACCTGCGATGTGTAATAGTCGGTAGATGTAGATCTGTTCTAACACGGTTTTGCAGGCATCTTAGATCCAACTATTATGGTCCAATGCATGTTTTTGATTGTATTGTTTAAACCACGGACATGTCGTGGATGTTGTTGTTGCTGTGGATGTAATTAAAATCAGGAGGGTTGATCGTGCTTATTATTTTAATTTTGCAATCTAGATTATGTGTGAACTCCTTCGGAAGGCATAGGATTGGTGTAATTTTAATTATTTTTGATCAATCGTGATGGCAGTGGTGGCTGTTTCTGACGTCGGACGAGATGCTGGTTTTAAGATCTGCACAGCGCCAGATTTTGGATTTGGATAGTTGACGACGGAGCAGCAAAGATGACCATAATAGTTGGATATTTTCTCTTATTTTTGTCATTTTGCTTTTTCTGATTATGCATGTTTATTATTATGTGGTTATTTTTTTGAAAAACCAAGCCTATATTAATAATGGACAACATGGACATAATATCAACTAGTAGAAAAACCCTCATTGTTAAATAACTAAGTGGGAGAGGATATTTATTTAGTTTAAATCCTATGGTCTCCATTACTGGTTTGTAGGTGATGTAATTATACTTGCGTGTTGGCTATAGTGCTTTCCTCCATATCAGATGAGTATAATTATGGATCACCAGTACAAACTTCCTTAGGGATAATTGTAGAAAGTTACCTAGTATGTGTTCACTTCTCCATCTGAAGGAACTCATTACAAGGTAATGGACTTAGTATTAAGTAATGGTATACACTTAGATACAAATAATGGTATCCTCCCCATCGGAGTCACTGCTATTATTTGTAAGACCAGAGCAAGACCAGCATATTAATTTTATTTGTCATAAAGTTATGTTGACATGATAGTAAATTTAATAAAAAAAACCTACTTGAATAAAGTTGAATTTGTATACGTCCATACTATCGTGGCATGCTAAATTCATGGTGTTCAAGGTGTTGGTGAATTTCTTATTATTGTTTTGAGGGAATTAATATTTAGTTAATTCAAAAAGTTTTTTCCCTACATAATTTTATTTATGTGATTCTCAGGATTTCAAAAATGGGTTCTTTCAGTCCACTTATGATGATTTTTAAACAAAACAAACTTACTGGACCTAATTATATTGACTGGAAACGTAATTTAGATATTATTCTGACTGCTGAGGAGTACAAATATGTACTTGTTGAGGAATGCCCACCTAAGCCTGATGCTAACTCTGATGAAGAGGTCAAAGAGGCTTATAAGAAGTAGAAAAAGGCAGATGAGATGGCGCGGTGTTATATTCTGGCATCTATGTCAAATGTACTGCAACATCAGCATCAGGCCATAGCCACTGCTTATGACATGATGTATAACCTCAAGGAACTCTTCGGACATCAAAGTAGAGCAGCTAGGCAGTTTGCTATAAAATGTTTGATGAATACAAAAATGGCTGAGGGTACACCAGTAAGGGATCATGTTCTCAAGATGATGGGTCATCTGAATGAGATGGAGATCTTTGGAGCTAAAATCGATGGGGAATCCCAGGTCGATATCATTCTCGGGACTCTGCCTAAAAGTTTTGACACTTTCTGCCTTAATTACAACATGAACAAAAGGTTGTATAGTTTGACAAAACTTGCAAAAGAGCTACAGGATGCTGAATCTCTCTTTAGGCAGAGTGGTCATGTTTTTGTTTCTGAAAAGGCTTCTACTTCTAAGCCAAAAGGCGGTAAGAAGAAGAATAACATTCAGAAACAGGCAAAGTCAGCAAAGAAGGGCATGGGACCTCAAGGTGCGGTGAAAAAGTCGAAAGGCGAATGTTTCAAGTACAAAGGGTCAGGATATTGGAAGACTGATTGTCCACTTCTCAAACAAGGGAACAAAGAAGGTATATCTTATTTACTAGTAGTTGAAACATGTTTAGCGGTGTTATCTACCGGCACCTGGTGTGTGGATACAGGAGCCACTAATCATGTCTGCAATACATTACAGGGATTCCAGGAAACTAGACGACTCAATGATGGAGAGATATGCTTGTTTATGGGTGATGCTACAAAAGTATCGGTCGTTGCATTAGGAGATGTTACTTTATCTTTTGGTAGAAATAAGTCTTTGACATTGAGAGATTGTCTTTATGCACCTTCACTTAGTAGGAATTTAGTTTCTGTTTCTATGTTAGTTAAGGATGGATATTCAGTTTATTTTAATGACAATATTGTTATTAGAAAGAATAAATATTTTATCTGTTCTGGTGCATTGGTTGATAATTTGTATGTCATTAATCCTATTTTGCCCACAATGCAACTTATGGAAATGAATAATATGTCATCTAACTTAAATAAGAGAAAAGAACCTTCTTGTATGAACCAAACATATCTTTAGCACTTGTGATTGGGGCATATTAACCTAAGAAGGATTCAAAGACTGGTTAAAGATGGACCTTTGAGTTCATTGGAAGTGGAGGCACTACCAGTCTGTGAATCCTGCTTGGAAGATAAAATGACCAAAAGGCCTTTTACGGCAAAGGGGTATAGGGCCAAAGATGTGTTGGAATTGGTTCATTCTGATTTGTGTAGACCCATGACTATCCAAGCTAGAGGTGGCTTTGAATATTTTGTCACATTTATTGACGATTATTCAAGGTATGGATACATTTATTTGATACGCCGTAAGTCTGAGTGCTTTGAGAAATTCAAAGAGTACAAGGCTGAAACGGAGAAACGTTATGGAAAATGTATCAAGTCATTACGATCAGATCGTGGTGGCGAGTACCTCTTTAGAGAGTTTAGGGATTATTTATCAGAGGCTGGAATTGCATCACAATTGACTGCACCTGGAACGCTCCAGCAGAATGGTGTAGCCGAAAGAAGAATAGAACTCTTATGGAGATGGTTAGATCAATGATGAGTTATTCGGATTTGCCAGATTCGTTTTGGGGATATGCCTTAGAGACTGTAGCTAATATTTTGAACTTGGTTCCTTCTAAGTCAGTACCTCTTACTCCCACAGAGCTATGGATTGGGCGTAAGCCTAGTCTGAAACATGTTCGCATTTGGGGTTGTCCAGCACATGTGCTGAATGGGAAAGCAGATAAGTTGGAATCTCGTACAGAAGTACGCTTGTTTGTAGGCTATCCAAAAGGAACGAAAGGAGGTTTATTTTATAGTCCTAAGGATCAGAAGGTCATTGTTAGCACCAATGCCCGATTCTTAGAAGAAGACTATGTGATGAACCATAAACCCACAAGTAGAGTTGTTCTAGAAGAACTGAGACGTGAGACACCAAGTACTTCAGTACCAACAGTACAAGAGGATGAACCACAAATAACTGTACAACGTGTCACAAATGTTGCACCACAACCGATAGTGCCTCGTCGTAGTGGGAGGGTTGTGATACAACTTGATAGATATATATTCTTGGGAGAGTCGTCAGACTTCGTCCCTGAGGAACAAGATTATGATCCCTGTACCTACAATGAAGCACTCCAAGATAAAGATGCAGAGTCTTGGCAAAAAGCAATAATATCTGAAATAGAATCTATGGATTCTAATCAGGTCTGGGAGCTTGTAGAACCACCCATTGGTGTAAAAGCCATTGGCTGCAAGTGGGTCTATAAGAGAAAAAGAGGATCAGACGGTAAGGTTGAAACCTTTAAAGCTCGGCTTGTAGCAAAAGTTTTTACTCAAAGAGAGGGTATCGATTATGAGGAAGCCTTTTCACCTGTAGCCATGCTTAAGTCTATCCGAATTCTTTTATCTATTGCAGCTCATCTCGATTATGAGATTTGGCAAATGGATGTCAAGATAGCTTTCCTTAATGAAAGTCTTGAGTAAGACATCTATATGAAGCAACCAGATGGGTTCATTGAAAAGGGCCAGGAGCATCTTGTTTTTAAGCTCAAGAAGTCCATTTATGGACTTAAGCAAGCTTCCAGATCTTGGAACATATGTTTTGATCAGGTGATAAAATCCTATGGATTTGATCAATATCAGGATGAATCATGTGTATACAGAAAGTGTGACGAAAACGTGGTGGTGTTCCTAGTACTTTATGTGGATGACATCTTACTCATTGGAAACAATGTGAAGGTGTTATCTGATGTAAGGGTATGGTTATCCAAACAGTTAGATATGAAGGACTTGGAAGAAGTAGTTCACATCCTTGGGATCAAAGTTCTACGAGATCGCAAGAAAAGGATGTTGGGCTTATCCCAAGCTTTCTATATCGATACTGTACTAACTTGTTTTAGTACGCAAAATTCTAAGAAAGGTTTCTTATCTTTTAGACATGGAATTGCTCTATCAAAGGAGCAGTGTCCGAGGACACCTAAAGAGATAGAGAACATGAAGGCAGTTCCTTATGCTTTAGCAGTAGAAAGCTTAATATATGCAATGCTATGTACGAGACCAGACATCTGCTTTGCCGTAGACATGGTCAGCAAATATCAGTCTAACCCAGGACAAGAGCACTGGACTGCCGTAAAGCATATTTTGAAGTACCTGAAAATAACTAAAAAGTATACTAGTTTACCAGGCAGATAGTTTAGTTCCCTTAGGGTATATAGACTCAGATTTTCAGTCAGATAGGGATTCCAGGAAATCTACCTCAGGTTATGTGTTTACTTTGGGAGGTGGAGCCATTGTGTGGAGAAGTATCAAGCAAAAATGTATTGCTGATTCCACCATGGAAGCCGAGTATGTGGCAGCCTCTGAGGCAGCCAAAGAAGCGGTTTGGCTCAGAAACTTTCTGTTGGACTTGGATGTGGTACCTAGTTTGCCTAAGTCTATTACACTTTATTATGATAATAGTGGTGCAGTTGCAAACTCGATGGAACCACGAGCCCATAAGACTGGCAAACACATTGAGCGCAAGTACCACCTGATACGAGATTTCGTAAAGAAAGAAAAAGTTGCTGTGATCAAGATAGCATCAGCCGACAACCTAGTTGATCCCTTTACAAAGAGCTTACCAGCTAAGGCTTTTGATAGTCATGTTGAGGGAATGGGAGTCAGATGTGTAGCAGCATGGCTTTAAGTATAAGTGGGAGATTTGTAACAGTATACTGAAAAGCAATGCTTTGAGTATAAGTGGGAAATTGTTAGGGTTATATACTAAAAGTATCACTTTTTTAGTAACCTTATTTTCTTAAATTTTGAATGAGAATCATATGGGCAAATGTTTGCATATTGTATTTGTTGCAAGTGTTAATGCAAATATCTGATATTCTATACTGTAGATAATATAGTGTGTGGTGTCACACAGAAGATCATATTATCAGTTCCCTATGGAGTATATAAATAGTTCACAACCTAGATGGACTTGGACAATCTATTGAAAAGGTTGTAGTGTAATCTGGTATTAGTTTATCTTGACCATAGGTTTATACTAGTATACTTTGTGTGTATTGAACAGGAACACTTGAGGTTGTTCTCTTTGTAATGACTACATAAGAGAACAAACACCTCTGTTATTATGGATGCTTGTGCTCTTAACCCGGATATAATAACGGACATGTATATGCAGTGTTCATTATTTTGACTCATAAAAGAGTGAGATTTATTATGGATCAACAACCTCTATGAATTGGGTAATAACATTGTATGTATGATAGGCTGTTGATTATAAATGGAATCCATGTCCCGATACATCGGGTTGATGATGTTCCCTTAAGGAGCTCATAAGGATTGTCATGTAAACCCTGCAGGTGGATTATATCCGACATGACAAATAAAGTTGAGCGGTACTACTTAAGGATAAAAGATGTCGAATCAATATAGTTGTCAGTAACTTAATTTGATCGACGGACATACGATATCTTAACATGGGGAGCCAAACGAGCATATAATAAAAGGAGCCCACAAACATAATTTGGGATTAGGGAGGTAGTGCAACAATAGCTTATTAGTTGATCGAGCTATTGTTAATGGGCCTGGATTGTGTGTTCGGGCTGAACACGGGATATCCAGATCCGTAAGGAGGCCTAACCCTAATTTCTCCTCACGGTCCCTGCCGTAGCCTATATATATCCTCTATTCTCTGGCAGCCATATTACCGATCAGAAATCTGAAACTTTCTCTAAATTTGTGATTCATGTAAGGAGAGAAAGAGAGGGCTGCCACGGAGAATAAAAGGTTGGGAAATTGTCGCCCACACGACGTCCAACTCGAGGAAGGAATACGTGCAGAAGATCTTGGGGTCGTCCGCTCGAGATTGCCAGGAATTACTTGTCTCCTTTCCGCCACAGGTATAATTCGTGAACCCTAGTTTCTGCCTATGAAAGGTTAGAACACGTATTAGATCTGTTTAACTTTCTACCGATCAATACGCACACCAAAGAAAGGGTCCTGGGAATCCCCAGTTCTGTCATTGGGGCGTCCTTGGATACACGATTACGTGATCGTGCCTTCCACACTGCACCATTGCTTCAAGTACGTCGACAAGCACGGCTTCGTGAGGACAGAATTTGCTGACATTGATCCCTTTAAAGGGGTCGAATTCTACTACTCCGACTCATGCTTGTACGAGAAGTCAAAAAGGTACCTTGTCGAAGGAGATACTCAAGCTCAAACTAAGGCGGCAATTGGATCGGATGAACCTCTGACAATCTACCTTCAAGCCCGCAAACCTGGCAGAACTGCACCACTTACAGCCACTCTGCGTAAGGATGCAATCAGCCTCTCTGCACAAGAGGGGCAGATGATAATCAGACTGCCAAGGTCTAGCCAAGCGCCAAAACCCACGACAGAGGCACTAACAATCAGGCTGCCTAGAGCTAACCAGCAATAAACAGAGGAGCTCAATCCCTCCGTCAAGCCGATGACGATTTGCCTTCCCAGAATGAATCGGCAGCCGAGCACTAAGCCGGGGACTGCTAGTCAGCCAACAACTCCCCGCCCAGCTTCGAGCTCCAAACTGGGGGTCGCTAGTATGCCAACGACTCCACGTTCTGCTCCACCTATGGAGCCCCTGATGATTAAGCTGCCCAAGTCGTCCTCTCAGTCTTCATTGACACAGGGGGTGGCTGAAGAAGAGTCAGAGCTGGCCAAGTATGTGGCTGCTCACACTGATGTTCCATCCGCAGATGATATAATCCCACTGGAAAAGATACATTACTTCATCAATAAAGGGCTATCTTTGAACTACCTCGAGCTTAATAAGCTTTGTACAATATATGCTATGGAACACGGTATAGGCACCCACCTACACACACAGGTGACAAATGTCTACACCGTAAACCAACTTACTCCAGTAGAAGACGTTTACCACATAGTCGAGAGAGAGGATCATTCGATCATCTTCGGCCGGAAGAATGATCCACAACCCTTCAGGATAGAAGAAGTTGATCTCGAACCCGACACCGGGAGACTGCCCCTTTATCTGTATAGTTTCCGATCCAAGTACCTCATGCAAAAACAGGGGTATGATCTGGAAACTACGCCAGGTTTGAACTACGGCACTGGACGGTGATTACCCTTACAATTACCGGTCCCAGCTGGAAAACCACGGGATTACTACAACAAGACCAGATGTGGGCTAGGTTATGTTATACCTACAATGACCCCTGAAAGCTCAGATGAAGAATGCGACTAGCATTCACACTCAACCAGATCACCAACTTCTGATTCGGATGTCAGCATCGGGGACGTATTCAGGCAAGTCTTGTCCGTCAATATGGCATTCGTCGATGCCTATGAAGAAGATGAAGACATTCCTGAACTTCTTGAGTTAGAGCCATGGGCACAACAGCTAGATGCGCAATAGAAGAAGCAGTTCGAACAAAAAGAGCCTCCCACCGAAGATGAGGTTGTGCAAGTTGATCTCGATGATGAGTCCACTCCAAAGACCATCTTCGTCAGCAAGAATCTGACAGACGAAGAGCGGGAATCGCTACTGTAACTCATCAAAGAATACATCGACGTGTTCGCCTAGAGCTACGAAGACTTGCCAGGACTGAACCCCGAGGTTGCACTTCACAAACTCAACATTCGTCCGGACGCAAAACCGGTCAAACAACAGCAACGACTGTACCGCCCCGACATTATGAATGCTATTGAAGCTGAGGTCAACAAACTGATAGCTAGCGGCTTCATCTGCATGGAACAACATCCAGACTGGGTAGCAAATATAGTACCAGTCCTAAAAAAGAATGGGAAGATCTGAATCTGTATCGACTTTCGGAACCTGAATGAGGCGTGTCCTAAGGATGAGTTCTCCCTTCCTATCACAGACATCATGATTGACAACACCTGCGGCTTCGAGCGTATGTCATTCATGGATGGTTTTTTCGGGTACAACCAAATCTAGACGTTCCCTGATGACGAAAAGCATACATCATTTCGAACACCAATTGGCACATACTGCTACACAGTCATGTCTTTCGGTTTAAAGAATGCTGGTGCCACCTATCAAAGAGCTATGAGCGTCATCTTTAGAGACCACTTGCGTAAGACATTGGAATGCTACATCGACGATATCGCCGTCAAGAGCCGCTCTAAGGAAGATCATCTGCATGATCTGAGGACAGTGTTCGACCTGATACGAGCGCACAATTTGAAGATGAATCCCACGAAATCCTTGTTGGGTGTATCCAGCGGGAAGTTCTTGGGTTTCATCATTACTTTCCAGGGTATCCACATAGACCCCAAAAAATGAAGGCAATCAAGGAGATGGGTCCCCCGAGAAATCTTCGTGAACTCTGAGGCCTTCAAGGGAGGCTAGCTAACATCAGGAGGTTCATCTCTAACCTCTCCAGACGATGTCAACCATTCACCCACCTCATGAAGAAGGACGTTTCATTCATATGGGATAAGGAATACCAGCGCGCCTTCGACAGCATCAAAGAATATCTGTCAAACCCTCCAGTCCTGGTAGCCCCGGTTGTTGGAAGGCTATTCCTGCTCTATGTGCGAGCGATGGAACATTCTCTCGGTGCTCTGCTAGCACAAAACAACGATGCAGGCCATGAGCAATCTATATACTACCTCAGTCGAAAGATGATGGGGCCAGAGTACAGATATACTGTCGTAGAGAAGGAGTGCCTTGCTCTAGTGTTCGCAATTCAGAAGATGCGACACTACGTCACGGGACAAACCATACACGTGATATCACGAGTCTACCCTCTCAGGGTCCTCCTAACCAAACCAGGGGTACTCAGCTCTCGCCTTGCTACCCGGGCGATATTATTATCTCCATATCACATGATCTTCGTCCCACAGAAGGCTGTTAAAGGTCAAGCTCTGGCAGACTTTTTAGCAGCCCATCCAGGCTCGGAGACAACCAGAATATACGAAGAGATACCAGACGAGGTTGCCAATTCAATTGTGGTCTCCCATGATTCCATCTGGCGAATGTTCTTCGACAGTGCTTCGAGAACTGGGCCCAAGGGCAAGATCGTCTGTCACGACACGCACCCTAGTGTAAGGGCACAAGAAATGGGTACGTCCAGTCTACGCCGCAGTGTCGGCGGTAGAACGATGTCCTAGGTCACAACATCTAACAATATAATGCTAAGCAGTTTATACTCCCCGAATGGGGGTGACATAGCAGAATATAAACTCAATCACAACTAAGAAAGAAGAAGCACGATATGATATAGAACTCAAATGAAATATAGTTGATCAGAAGAGTCTAAGTGTCCAAGATAACAACTCAGCAACATCCAGAAATACAAAGGCTCAACTACAGAGTATGAAAGAATATATATACAATCCAGATCTCAAATGACAGAAATAGTAAAACCTAGACTAGGGGGGCCTCAGTCTCTACAGCTAGTGGATCCGGCTGGAAATCTGGATCACAGGTATCATCTAGAGCTGTCCCATAGAAAGTGTCAACACCAGCCTCATCCTCGTCCTCTGTAAACATTCAATGGTGCCCAATCAGGACGGAGCGAGCACACGACATCTCAACATATCATAGCAGGTTAGAAAATATAATCATGCAGTAAAGTAAGATACAGAAAACTAAAAAAAGTACAGAATGTAAACAGAGAGAGAAATGTAATAGAAATATCTACTATAAGTAGAGAACTAACAGTGGCTAGTGAGTCAGACTACAATATAAACATGTGAATGGCATAGGGTGATTCTGATGCTACACTACGGAAGGATTCTGATGCTACACTACTTGAATATTATTCACATGTCTACTTCTACTCCCCCGTACCCCCAATCAATACACAAGGATCCAGCTAGGTTATGTTATGATTCATGTAACGGCCCCCGAAGGGTGGTACATGATAGTCCCATAAATAGGGATTCTAGGAAAGGCCATAAATGGGAGGATTCAAGGAAGACTCTGTGATCATGAGAGTACATGTCACAAGTGATCCAGTGAACCATGAAGCAAAGTGATACACAATGTAAGTGAAACGCACAGAACATGTAGTATCTGATGCTCCCTGAGGGGATAATATCTCAAGAAAGGATCTATATAGTACTAATCCGTGTGACCAACGTGACAGCATCAAGTAAAGTAATTTAAAGCAGGAGAATAATTCTAACAGGATATAAAATGATCAGAGAATGTACTCGTCTGTATCCTGAGTATCTGAAGAGTATCTACTGTCCGAGGAGTGGTGTCTGTCTCCTATAGAACATTACAAGTCACTATAAGTCTAAAATGATAATAATGTTGCAATTCAATGCATTCTATATGAATCTAGGTCAATCTAGACCAAAGTCAACTCTTGGTCAACTGTGGTCAACCCTAGAAGTCAAACTAGGTCAACTATCCATTCTAAGTCTAATCAAGGCTATACTAGTCTAACTAGGTTATACTAGGTCTAAGCTAGTCCATACTAGTCCAACAAGCTATTCTAGGACCCAACAACAATATGCTAAACTAACATCACACATAGTACATATATACATATATATTAGGCATTCAATATTACATATAGATGTATACATTATGTATATAGGCTACCACCCAATATATATATAGGCATGCATCATTCATGTTATATATACATTATACATATATTCATTATACACATTATACATTATATTATACATATAGGCATATGAATCTATATACATATACTTACTATATTTATAAGGGAAAAGTCACAAGTGTGTGTGTCCATATAGAAAACAGTGTGTATGTGATATGGTGTAGATACATGTGTGTGTGTGTAGACAATTGTGTGTAGAGAGAAAAATGTGTCAATGTGAATTTAGAGTGTGTGGCATGGTGTTCCTGTGACAGTAGAGTGAAACCTAGAGTGTCAATGTGAAATGCAATGAGGGTTAGGCTAATGCAGAAGAGGGTGACATAGGAAATCAGATTAGAGCATAGAGTAAAGTGTGTGTTATGACATTTCCATCTCAGGAATTAGTGTGGGATAATTGGACTGTTCTCAGGTCAAATATATGCAAAAATACGAAACTTAACTAATAAATGGGTGGGCATGCAAGTTCAAGAAGGACTGATTCAAAAGGTTCAAGGGCTAACATTCCTAAACCTCTTGACTGACCCAATATAAACCTATACTAGACTGAACAAAGACAAGGACAAAATTAAATAGGATGTATGCTTGCACTACAGTTGAGGAATAGACAAAAGCTAAATTAGGATTTCAACCTTGTCCAATAAGGGGAACTGAACCAATGTAATTAGGTGGGACTGATACAACATGGCTCATAGGCTGCACACATTAAACAAATACAGTATAAATACCATAGTGTGTGTGTGTGCATGAGAGTATGGTGAGGAAAAACAGTGTGACAGGGATTGGGAGTGTGTGTGTGAATGTGTAAGCATGTGTGTGTATATGGGGCTGTAGGCTAGTGTCACATGTGTGTGTTAAGATGTAGCACATGTGTAAGTGTCAAGTGACAGTGTCCATCTATATGTTCTCAGAAATCAGTGAACTAACAGTGTATATATATCAAAACTATTTCAGTTTTCACATAGGTAATGTATCAAAACAATTTCAGTTTTCCCCACATGATTTCAACCTCAGTTATCTCATTCAACTGAACTCAGTAAACTACATTAAATTTCAGAATTCAAAACCCAATCAATACATAATGAACTCTCAGTTTATAGGTTCAACATCAAATCAAATCTCAGGAACTCAGTTTAATCTCAGTAAACCAAACAGTATTCATCCCAATCTCAGGTTCAAACAATCAACCAAGCCATTCCAAAGTTCCAGAATTCAGATTTAATATGGTCCAAACAATTCTCAATTTTCAGGAAATTCCCAACAGTTAACATTACATACAATAACTCAGATTTAATGTGAGTCACAAACAGTCTGTCCAATTTCAGTGTGTGTGTGTGCTAATGAATGTGTGTGTGATAGGGACTAAGGGGGGTGGCCTGTTCTCAGGTTTAGGATTTGTGTGAGGGTGTGAATGGACAACCATTCTCAGGTTTTTCATTCCACTTAAACTCAGTTATTACATTCAATCCCTATCAAACTCACTTATGCATTCGAACACCTAATTTGAACTACTTAAATTAACAAACAGCTATACATACATATACAACTTAAATTCTAAACTAATTTAGCATTCAATATTGGGAAATGGGTTCAGAACTCAACTGTCAGTTCACAGTATAAAACCCCAACTGACATCTCACTGATACATAGTTTCCATCCATTCGAAAACTCAAATTTAACCATCGAATTTCACAAACAGGTATATCAGTGTGTGTACCATGTGTCATGTGTCTAAGGAAAGCCATTCGTGTCCACTAGAGAGGACACAAAGTGTCCAAATGAAACAAACATTGTATCAGAAATTTACAGTAAAGACTGGCTCGTGCACGCGTGCTGTGTCCTCTTGCACACGACACGAGTCCAACCAAGACACGAGCTCGTGCACCTAGGTTTGCCACACATAGGGCTTCGTGCCTAAGATCCTGACACGAGCCCAAGTGTCGGCGTGTCCATACTGGAAGCCCATATCAGCGCACGATTTTAGTGTGCACAGACAGTGTATAAAACCCGTGCGCGTGTCCTAACTCACCCGACACAATACCAATAGACACGAGACTTTGGAGGTGTCGTGTCAGACACCACCCCTAGCTTCGTGTCCAAAATCAAGTGTCCACGACTCCTATAATAGCCGTACGGACACACGGGTAGCACGGCAGCCAACCACATGCGCGCGGGGCGTGTCCACGGGTCCAGTACGACCCCGACACGACACAAAATGTGTCCAATCCATCAGAAACCCATAAGCGACCTAAAAACTTACTTTTCTATTCAATTACTTCCTGAAAAATCGGTCGAAATACCCACTGTGGCATTTCGTCGAACACCTGCGACTGTCCACTGATACGTGTCCGATTCGGACACGTAAAGGACACGAGAGGGTGGAAAACCTATCCCTACAGTAAGAGGACACCTAGGGCTTGGTGTTCATGCAAAGAAATCAAAATTTCGTGAAGGGAAATTGGATTTACCTATGTGTGTTCCTTCACAAGAAAAACTCCCAAAAGTGAGATCTCCTCAAGCTAGCCAATGGCTCCAAATTGTATCAAACCTGAGAATGGCCTCCACCAACAGTAGGGAGACACTAATTAGGTTACAATGGAAGAAGTTTCAATGAAAATGGACTAATATTGAATAAACTGTAAAGAAATTTCAATGGAGAACAAACCTTTCCTTAGAAAATGAAGGGATGAATAAAGAGGAGGCACAAAATTTGAGAGAGACTTTATAGCAAGGGGGGAGATCCCTAGGCTGGCCACCAAGTTAGGTTTAGGGTTTTTGGGGTGAATCTAATGGCTGTCAATCCATCAAGTCCAATCAAGGGCCTACAACCTAGGTTTCCCTTAGTCAAGTTGCAACCTATACATTCTAACTATTCATGACTTAAACCCAACTAATAAATACTAACTAATACTCTCTATGGCTAACTAGACTAGCCATGACTAATCTAGGTTAGGTCCAAACTAGGTTAGGGCTAATCTAAACCACAAGGCTATCAATTAATGATATTAAAATCACACCATTCCTAATAATCATATTAAATTCCAATAAATATATATTAAATTCAAATAATTCAAAAAATGACAAAAATACCCTCAAACTAAAAATGATAAATGAAATACCCTAATCACATGGCTAGGCTCTAGGTCACTATCTCTAGGGTAACATTAGCAAAACACCAAATCACAAGTCATGATTTTAAATAGTTTAAAAATGATTAAAAATCACCAAAAATCATAATATGAAATAAATATCAATAAATAATAATTATAATTACAAAATTTAAAAATTACCCTCATCTGGAAAACTGGGTGTTATAATCCTACCTACCTTAGAAAAATTTTGTCCTCGAAATTAAGATGATCGCACCCCCTTCTAGGTCAAACATAGTCAAGGGTCAATCACTAGTCAATTTTCTCAACATCCTAGTACTTGGTCATCAGCGGGTCAACTTCTTAGGATTTTACCTATGCTAGCTACCTAAGTGTTGGCAACCAAAATTTAGCAAAAAGAGAAACTCTATAATAGGCTAGCTCTTAACTTCCCAATCCTATCAAGTCATCCATAACTAAATAACTACAATCTAAGCACACCAATTCCAAATACCACATATATATGCTCAAGAACAACAACCCATCACATATATCCTAAGTATATCATCTATACATATATATATATATATGACTGATCAACGAAGGGTTAAAGTAGACTAAACTCATAAGGGACTGAACAGATGCTTAGAATTTAGGCTAAGGATGAATGGTCTGAACATCAATATAGGCAAAAGGAAATGATGCTAAGGAGACTGTATTTATAAACTGATGGACAGGACATTTGGGTCCACTTGTATAGTCAATGTGAAAGAAAACCTACATGGTGACTGAAACATGCCTCTAGATCAACCTGGGCTCTCCTCTCAATCTGGCTGAACTAACTATATGCAAGACAGTGGTCTGAAAGAAGTGAACCAAACTGGTGTACAGGGAATGCAATAGGTAGTATACTGCAAATGAGTGCAGGCTACGTACCAATCAAAATACACTACATATATATACAAACTATATATATATTAATCCTCATCATCTCAACTCTACTCAAGGTCTAATAACACATACTCCCTACCACATGCCTATCACTCCAATGAAGGGGTCAGATACTGTAAGGTGTACTGGGACAGAACAGTGAACTGTCCCAAGGGGTGAGTGCAGACCTCTAGTATGCATGATACTAACTCTCCAGATATGCAGAATATGGTAAGGGATTGATGGTTATTTTGGTGAGTCAATAATTGGGGTCTGAACTATGGTCCAGTGAAACCTATGATGCAATATGGTAGGTAATGAAATTTGAGTACAGTGAACAACTTGTACAAGTCTGAACCAAAGGAAACAGGGTATCTAGTGAAGGGTCTGCACACTGCCTATAAAGGTTGATCAATATAACTGAACTCAACACAAGAGAACTTACTAAAATAGGGAGTGGACCAATATAGGCTAACAACATGTCAATAATCCTATACAATAATGACCTATAGACACCAACCAAACCCATACCTCATATGCCAATACCATCTGCAATCTATATGTATATAGGCCTCTCAGTCTTAGGTGAACTACAACTATACTCAAGGACAGGCTCTGGGCATGGGTGCCTCACTGGAAAAAGGTAAGGAAAATAATAACAATCATCAAGGCTGTAAGGCATACTAACATCCTATATGTAAATTGGTTGGTATTATAAATAACAGAGAAATCATCTATAATGGGTTACTATTCTAATACCAATACTAACTATCATCTCTAAGGTACAGACACTCTACAAGTCATCACATCATTACACTATAAAAGAACTACATATGAATAAGCTCTACAACTAATATTCCTATTCCTAAGTTATTTGATGAAATACATTTTTAAAACAACAGAAGGGTATGATAGTCATATACGTCTGTCCAAAATCATGTTGTTCAGAGTCTTCATCATGCTAGTGAGCAAGGCTACGATAATCACAGAGTCCTCGACTAAGGCACATACCTCTAGGTTCATGGTATTTAAAATTTTTGCATTGCCGCATGCGACAGCAAAAACCTTAAACTCCCACAGCCGAGAAATATGTCCAAAATCTGACTATATGTCCTCACTATGCCAGCTAACACGACTATCGAAGATTCTAGATCCCATAAATAAGGTGACCTAGCCCACACTACCAGAATAAGTCGTTTTAGCGACGCCCAAAGACGTCGCTAAAACTACATTTTTCGTCGCTAAAAATATTTAGCGACGAAATTACCGACGTTTTGGGATGGTCGCGGAAATGTAAGTCGCTGATCTTCGAAACATCGCCAAACGTCGCAATTACCGACGTTCACCGACGTATTTATACGTCGGTCTGTTGCCGACGTCTACTGTCGTATCGTCGGTAACTTAGCGATGTATTACTTCGTGTCGCTACGCGTCGGTAACTTTACCGACGAATTACCGTCGAGTCGTCGGTATTTTATTGACATGTTCAAAGTCGCTGAACGTCGGTAAATCCTGGGAATTCCTGGGATGATTACCGACGTTTACCGATGTTCTCCGACATATATTGACGTTGCTAAACGTCGGTACCCTGGATAATATCACATATTTATCGACATTTAGCGACGCAAAGGTACGTCGGTGGACGTCGGTAAACGTCGATAAATCTGCAAAAAAAATAAAAATAAAATAAAATACAGAATGTCCATTTCTCCCTGCAGTTTAAAAAGATAACCATTTCTCACTGTAGAATAGGATCCAAATAATCGCAGAATGTCCATTTCTTGCTGTACACGGGTTTCAGTCCCTATAACCACGTCTACAACAATCACACAATGTCCAGTTATCAGAATGTCCATTTCTCACTGTACACAGATTTCAGTCCCTATAACCAAGTCTACAACAATATCACTTCACAATACGAAGTCTTCCGACACCGCGGTAACATGATATTTACATTAAGGGTCTTTGACAAGGTGACATATTGTGAAAAGATATATCCTTATAGTTCTCCTACGGATTTGAAGAAAACATCTGTACTTCCTCTGGGTCATGCCGCCGGCTGTGCTGCTTCCCCCTCCTCTTTCTGCCCACTTCTTCTCCCCCGACTCTACACTTGAGGTGGATATCATATGTGGCTGAGAGAGTCAAATAAGAAGAAGGGAAGTAGGGAGGAGCAGATGGGTCCAGAGCCATGGTGGAGGAGAGGAGAAGAAAGATGCTTGATCAGCATTGTCTTCCGGATCGTCCTCATCAAGGCATAACGGGCTGCTCAGCGTGCCCAGCTTCTTCAACTTCTCGCTGGCTGTAGAGTCGAAATGGGAACGGGTCCTCTTTGTCGGCCCGGAGCTCTGACTCGCACTCGTCGCTGCGCTACCGGTTTTCTCTCCTCCTCTGACGCGGATCATAAGAAAAGAAATTTCGAACATCTTTTTCACATAAACATCATTGTCGCCTTATACTCGAGCTTCCTCGTCTGTGACGCTATCCAACTTCTCGGTGCCTACATTGTCACTCGAATCTCCCCTTCGACTCGTATCGTCCTCTTCTTCGCCTGTCTTTTTGCTCCCTGTCTTACAATCATCTGCTATCACCGTCGACTCATTCGCCTCCTCCTCCTCCTCCTCCTTGGATGGTATTGATTCTGTAGATCCGTGTATAAAAGAGGAAAAGATTGGGAGTAGAGTGGACCCGAAGGGAAATGAGAGATTGGAAGCTGGGTCAATATCCAAGAAGCGAAAGAGAGTCGAGGATTCTGATAGGTTGTCGTATCATCATTGTCGAGGGATGAGGGTCGGAGGACAGTCAACTTTATCTACGGCTACATAGTTTCTGCCTCGCCAGTCGAATGGCTGCAGGGACTATGTCCTGATCACCATGTCGTACCGTAGATTAATGCAAATAGAGCTGGAGCTGGAGCCAAAATACAGAAACCAAAATACAAAATACAGAATCCAAAATACAAAATACAAAATACAGAAACCAAAATACAAAATACAGAATCTAATCCCTGGGTTCGCCGAAAATACAAAATACTGTGAGAACGGATGGCTCAGAACACAACCCAACCGGAGAGGATACTCTGAGAGATCCATCTGAGTAGGACGTATACTCTGAGAGATCACCTTTATAAGAATGATATCAGTAGTGGGATTGAGTGCTGGAGGAGATATTATCAGAGTATACGTCCTACTCAGATGGATCTCTCACCGTTACTATTTTTTTCTGACAGCATGGTGGATGTGCTCCGTCAACAGATTCTTGCTCCGAGCCAAAAATTTGTCCTGGAGCTCAAGTAGACATCCTTCGTGTAGAGCTCGAGTGAGACGTTCCTGACAGCATGGTGGTCTCCTTTGTTAAAGTATCCGTGCTTGTCCCACAACCAATGTGGGATGAGCACGGATACATTGACAAAGGAGACCACCATGCTGTCAGGAACCTCTCACTCGAGCTCTACACGAAGGATATAGAGCAAGAATCTGTTGAGGGAGCACATCCACCATGCCGTCAGAAAAAAATAATAACGGTGAGAGACCCATCTGAGTAGGACGATACTCTGATAATATCTCCTCCAGCACTCAATCCCACTACTGATATCATTCTTGTAAAGCTGATCTCTCAGAGTATACGTCCTACTAAGATGGATCTCTCAGAGTATCCTCTCTGGTTGGTTGTCGTATCATCATTGCCGAGAGATGAGGGTCGGAGGACAATCAACTTTATCTACGACTACATAGTTTCTGCCTCGCCAGTCGAATGGCTGCAGGGACTATGTCCTGATCACCATGTCGTACCGTAGATTAATGCAAATAGAGCTGGAGCTGGAGCCAAAATACAGAAACCAAAATACAAAATACAGAATCCAAAATACAAAATACAAAATACAAAATACAGAAACCAAAATACAAAATACAGAAACTAAAATACAAAATACAGAATCCAATCCCTGGGTTTATCGAAAATACAAAATACTGTGAGAACGGATAGCTCAGAATACAACCCAACCGGAGAGGATACTCTGAGAGATCCATCTGAGTAGGACGTATACTCTAAGAGATCACCTTTACAAGAATGATATCAGTAGTGGGATTGAGTGCTGGAGGAGATATTATTAGAGTATACGTCCTACTCAGATGGGTCTCTCACCATTACTATTTTTTTTGACAGCATGGTGGATGTGCTCCGTCAACAGATTCTTGCTCCGAGCCAAAACATGTTCCCGGAGCTCAAGTGGACATCCTTCGTGTAGAGCTCGAGTGAGATGTTCCTGACAGCATGGTGGTCTCCTTTGTTAAAGTATCCGTGCTCGTCCCACAACCAATGTGGGATGACCACGGATACTTTGACAAAGGAGACCACCATGCTGTCAGGAACCTCTCACTCGAGCTCTATACGAAGGATGTCCACTTGAGCTCCGGGGTAAAGTTTTGGCTCGGAGCAAGAATCTGTTGAGGGAGCACAACCACCATGTCGTCAGAAAAAAATATTAACGGTGAGAGACCCATCTGAGTAGGACGTATACTCTGATAATATCTCCTCCAACACTCAATCCCACTACTGATATCATTCTTGTAAAGGTGATCTCTCAGAGTATACGTCCTACTCAGATGGATCTCTCAGAATATCCTCTCTGGTTGGTTGTCGTATCATCATTGCCGAGGGATAGGGTCGGAGGACAGTCAACTTTATCTACGGCTACATAGTTTCTGCCTCGCCAGTCGAATGGCTGCAGGGACTATGTCCTGATCACCATGTCGTAGTCCAATACAATCCAGAGATAGACGCAGTACTAATTCATATATGTAGTCCAATACAAATAGTCTAATACAAAAACAATCTAATACAAATAGTCCAATACAAATAAGTACTAATAGCTAATAAGAACCACGCTGCTCACGCAAACGCTCAGTGATACTATCACGCAACCACCTCAAAAAAGTGAGATCTTTGGCGTGAGGAGAGATGTCGTCCCTTGCAAGTGTTGCATGAATAGAACTCCCAGTCTCACTAGCTACAGGTACTGGATGAATAGAACTCCCGATCTCACTAGCAACCGGTGCCACTTCCTCCTTAACTGTAGGAGGAGCCACCTCAGCATTCACTATTTCTCTCAAACGACGTGCCACTCCTCGGGTCATGGGTGCCATCTGGTAAGATCGATAGTCACAAATAATATAATTATAACATAAGCAAGCTAAAGGAACCATCATATAATTTGAGTACATTTTCGAAAGCAGAGGGATGAGGGTCGGATGACAGTCAACTTTATCTACCACTACATAGTTTCTGCCTCGCCAGTCGAATGGCTGCAGGGACTATGTCCTGATCACCATGTCGTACCGTAGATTAATGCAAATGGAGCTAGAGCTGGAACCAAAATACAGTTGGTACTAACCTCAATAGAACAAACACTCTCACAGCTCAAAATACTAACACATGCTCACGCCTTACTCTTGTGACACTCCCTTTCAAACACAAACACACACCTATATGTTCCCTTCCACATGTTGCCATGTTACCTGTAAAAATAGGAAACCCTTATTGTCTAAAATAAGACACAATTCTACAAAGAGAACCATATTGTAGAACTCACACTTTAAGATAATAGATGAAGGAAGACTTGTATGGAGGATCGATAGGGTTGAGCGATGTCATTTTATTCTACAAAGAGAACCATACTGTAGAACTCATACTGTAGAACTCACACTTTAACACAATTCTACACAGAGTTGTCATAGGGTGTTGAGCGATGTCATTTTATTCTTTTCTTCTTCTTCTTCTTGGGATTTTTGAGTATTGGATCTTGAGACATATATAGCTAGAACTTACGAAGAATGGAGTACCATACTTCAACAAATAGATGTTGACTAATTGGTTCATATACTTGTTGTCTAAAATAAGTGTAGGAATGTTGCAAGGTGAAACAATGTATCAAACACTATATCGAAACCCAAACCCAATATGCAAATCCAAATTAATACGAAAATACACAAGTGTATGTAGGGGATTAAGTGTACAGAGGTGAAATACATATATATGCAAGCTTGGGGGTGTCCACGTGTCCAACAAATGGACTCAAAGTGTCCAAAACCTCACGAACATACTGTATCAGTGAACGTATGGTCGTAATGTGTCTCCGTGTCCATTTTGGACACGAAAAACACCTCAATTAGGGTTAGGGTTTACCTTCAGTCTCCTCGCGATGGTGGAGGAGGAGGAGGAGGACAAGTTCGATGGTGGAGAAGGAGGGGATCAAGTGTACAGAGGTAAAATACATATATATGCATGCTTGGGGGTGTCCACGTGTCCAACAAATGGACATAAAGTGTCCAAAACCTCACGAACACACTGTATCAGTGAACACATGGTCGTAATGTGTCTCCGTGTCTATTTTGGACACGAAAAATACCTCAATTAGGGTTAGGGTTTACCTTCAGTCTCCTCGCAGTGGTGGAGGAGGAGGAGGAGGACAAGTTCGGTGGTGGAGGAGGAGGATCTCGCGATGGAGGAGGAGAAGGGGCTCGTGGTGGAGGAGGAGGAGGAGAAGGGGCTCGCCGGAGGGAGGAGAAGGGGCTCGCGGTGGAGGAGGAGGATGAGCGGCGCCGGAGGGAAGGGGGTCGAGCTGTCATCGAGGTCGGGGGAAGAGGGGCGGGAACAAAAAATTTGGGAAGAGGAAGAAATGAAAAGTCGAACCGAAGAAACCCTATTTAGCAGAAGTTAGCGACGTCTATAAATACGTCGCAAAACATCAACTATCCTTTAATATTCGACGACGCCTTTAGTCATTACGACGCTAAACGTCGCTGAACTAATAAAACTGGCAACGTTTCCCGACAAATCAACGACGTTGGTTTTTATTACACTAAAGGTAGTCGCAATATGTCGCTGTTTGTCGCTATAAGCGACGTATTGTGACCCATACTTTTAGAGTCACTAAATCCAAAAATATTAGTGACGTTTTAAGTCGGCGTCGCTAATTTCGTCGCTGATATGACTTATTTTGGTAGTGCCATATGATTTTTCTCAGAAGAAAAAAACAAACATAACACAGGAACAAAAGAACAAATTAATCAGTCAACAAGGAACAGATGGAATCGAATTTCAAAATAGTTATAAAAGACAAACATAGTTTCATGATAGCAAGATCTCTAATGGTCTGTGCATCCTCGAATATCCTGACGATAGCTCGCTCCTGCTGGTTTCCCTGGTCTGTTGCTGATGCTGCATGAACCGCTGCTGAGAGAAATCGAGAATGACGGGAAAAAGTCTCTGTACAGACAGAGGTGCACCTCCAATGTAGCAGAAACGCCAACCTGAGTCGGCATAACAGAAGCTGCGGTCTCGAGGCCCTGATGAACAGGACGAGAGGTGGCCAGCCTCTCGATAGTATTCCCCGAACCGGAGCGATGAGATCATGTCTCCATAACCATCGTAAAGACAGATCAAACAAGAAGCAATTACTGGGAATGAAGCGAAATTTCAAAGGAGGACAGTTTATATTCAAGGGAAGACAATAAACAGCAAATTTATATAAAATGAATCTGATTAAGAGTTTTTCCTAATGTGATTGAGTACCTTCAAATTATCCAAATCCTACTGCAGGCTGTAGTGATACTCTAGTTCGAATACCACTATATAAACTCGACCTGCATGGGCCTGACATAGATACTTCTTATTCCTTTTCCTTTTTTCTTTTTATTTCTTATATATATATATATATATTTTTATTTATATATATATACATATATATATATATATATATATATATATATATATATATATATATATATATATATATATATCTACATATATAAATATCTATGTACACTTATACAAATACATATACACACACATATACATATATATTATATATACCCATTTATATATATGTATATTTCTATATACATACCATATATGCCTGTATATATTTATATATATTCATATATGTAATGTATATTCATATATTCATACACACATATCACATATTATATATATATATATATATATATATATATATATATATATATATATATATATATATATATATATACCTATATTTACATATACATACAAATACACATATTTATATAATATATTTATTTATACATACAAATACACACGTTTATATAGTATATTTATTATTTATACAATTTATTCGCATATACAAAAAATTACAATAATAACCATATAATAATATTAGTACCAACAACCCACTAGAATAACCAAAAGAGTCTTGGTGAACATATTTAGCCCTAGAAAATTGTACCAATATTCTAAAATCCTATTTAAATATTAATAATACCCATTTTGTATAAATAACCAAATATTTTAGAAAATATCATTAAGTCCACCCAGAATGCTAGGAAATATTTGTACGTACCTAAAAGTATGTCTACATAGGCTTGGGCTTGGTTTGGGTCCAATCTGGACTACTGTGGTATAATCGGGTTCCCTAAAACTCAATAATTTAATTAATAAGTAAATGAATCTTCAGTAAATGTTAAGTCGTAACTTGGCTTGGTTTTCCTAGTTAGGACACATTGATGGACAGGTATTCCCTACCAGGGCTAATACACTGGTCAAAGCACGCCACTGCACTATCCGTACCACGATTTCTAGTCACCTTGTACTCCAATTCCTAACCATAGCTAAAATTATTTACTGTAATAATTAACTAAATAATTATTTATAAACAATCTAAAAATCATCATTCAAATAAAATAAACAATAATAAAAATATTTCTAAATTTTCGGGAAGGGGAGCTACAAATCTATCCACCTTAAAAATAATTTCGTCCTCGAAATTCTAACTCTTAAACAAGCCTAAAATTCAAAATGAAAATAAAAAGAATAAATCCACTATTACCACAATCTTCTCAAATTTAATTTCTCAGAAATATTTATACCTCCTCCTAGCCATTTTATAACTACAAATCCTTGAGGACTTCTACCCACCTTTGGTCATACTATCCCTTCAAACACATGACATCATAACATTGTAACTTTCCAGCTAATTGCTAAAGGTAACTACCGACCGCTATCTGTAGCATAAGGCAACTACAATCCTCTTCTATCTATCGAGCAATCCAAAATTTAACAAGCAACAAATTTACACAAGTAGTTAAGAAATATTGATAATTCTAATAAGCACGACCATTCGTCGCTCTAAAAATAAGAAGGACAGGAAGCTAAGAAAATAACCGAGAGCAAATATAGAGTTTCAAGAGCGGTAGAGTATCCAATGATGTAGATAGAAAGAAAGTTTATGAACCATTGACATATTCGCTAGATTGGGCTACTCTAGTCTAGTCACTTGCTAATTCGGAGAACCCTTCGTTTCTTAGAGGGGCTTGCAATCCGTACAATACAGAAATCTCATTCTCGAAATTCTAAACAAGGTTTTGTAATAGAACAAAATTTGAGAAATCAAGATTGTGATCTTTTTTCGTGGTTATTTAAACACACGAACAAGGGATATAAATACAATACAAGATTGTACCGCGACTCCCAGGTAGATGGAATAAGGGTCACGAATGACTTTGAGGGATGGAGACTACATAATAGGTACAAGGATCTATTTCAATTAGTTCAGTTTTATTAGTCCAAAAATGGTGGTATGCATGGATGGGTTTTACTGGGTCTTAATGGGTTCCCTATTGGACGTCAGTCATTGGTTGGGTGAACATTGGATTTCAATATATATGGACTAGACAAGATCCCAATGGTAAAATTATTGCTACTAGGTTAGGGTGACCTGGAATAGGTTTTAACCCAAGTGGTTGAGCTGGTTGCCAGTCGGGTTGGTTATCTAGGTTCCTAAAGCCCAAAAATGCACCTTCAGTGACTTTTGTGTTTAAATAGCACCAGAGGCCTCTATCGAGTGGCACACTAGCGGCATGTGTGTAGTGGGCTTCGAGTAGATCACAACCATATATTGGGTCTAAAGATTTGAGTCAAGATTGAGGCTCTAATTGGAAGTCGGGAAGTATACGGGTATTATGGTAAGGGTTTTAGCTTGTCATTTTGACCCGAAAGTCGTACCACAATAATAGAGTACAATGGGACGGGTTTGAGTGGGACGTGATAGACCTAGATGAAGGTAGACTCGTCTAGATCTTGTATATGAAGTCTGCTGGAAGGTAACGGCTGGTCTCGTGCTCTAAATATTAATGGCACGACTGGGGACACGAAATGATCTAAATGGAAAGTGGGAGTCAATGGGGCACTAATTATCATCCTAATGAAAATTGTTCTAATTCGGTAATCCTCGTATATCTCAACATTTTAGAAGACTTATAGTCTATCCACCTTAGAAGCTAGGATCTAGTTTTAGGAATAATGAGGTTAGAAGGATTCTAAAGCCCGGATATTGTACCTCGACTCTTATTAATAAAGAATACGGCACGGTATAACGGATACGGTAGATATAAGTCAAGTCAGGGGTCGTTCCTTACTAAATAGAAAACGAGTGTGTAATATGACACATGGTTGATAAAATAGAATGATCTACTTGTCCATGGTGTACAAGAGTTGTTGACGGGGTAACCAGCTCTAAGGTACATCATATGAAAAGATTTCTAATAACTGGGTCGTAAATTTTTTATTTGTGTCAAACCTGCCAGACTATTGTCATAAGGGTTCTAGTTAAACCAAACTTCAAACAAATGATTAAAGGCTCACAACAATTGGGTCTCTTGAGAATAGGTAGTTTCCTAGGTTGGCATTTGATCAAGGGAAAGATCTTAATCATTCTCGGACTCCAATGACTAGAAGATCAAAATAATAGGTTTAAGGTCGAAAGGAGGACGAGTAACTCAAGGCAAGGCTCCAGTCACAGGGCTGGCTGATGGTTGCTACACTTGCGTATACAACTATCATAGCCTTGGGAATACTCTGTATCTATCTATTAATTACGAGCTTTCGTCTTTCCAATCAGTGAAGACGAAAACAATAAAGAGTTCAAGAGAGATGTCACTGAACACAATTACATGATTCAAAGGCGAATGTATAATTCAAGGGGAATTATCAAAGCAATCGCGGATGAGATCCTAGAGACATCTATATCTCAATCCACGTAAGGTAATTAGATGAAGAGCGAACCAAATGCATCATGGTTGATCAGACCGTAATACAATAATTCTGGTTAGACAATATGTTAGCGGGCGTCCCTAATAAATATATGTCTCGAATCAAGCTCGATAAAAGAGCAAGCTTACAAAAACTAGGCTGTAATAGCAACATTGGTCAAGATAGTCAAAATACACGTATGCGAGATTTTTTTTGGAAAGGAGGCACAAGTAGTTCCAGTTTTGAGAGAATCAAAACTTTATCTGGTGTCATTGCTTATACAATCATCCTACAATCTTCTATCCATTCGGCCTTAGTCGACTAATGGGTTATGGAACTCTAAATTCTATATTCTAGGTAAACCTATTAATGTCAGTCAATTACCCTGTCAATAGATCACAAGAACCACATAAGGCTAGGTTGGGAGATACGCTACTCAACTTACAGAACTTTTACTAGTTTGGCTTTGGATCCTATGGGACACACCGGCATCTTTCTATTCTCTATAGTATCCTAAACTTGTAATCACGTCTGAAGCCATTTCACCGAGGATTATGCCTCGCCTGTATATTCTTGCTGTGACAGACCCTTGGTACTGTGATTCAGGTGTGATAAGCTATCAGGTGCTCTACCTGATATTGATACAAGGGTATCTAAGATCTAAAGAGGTCAATGAGAATATAGTTTTAGCAATGTTCCATAGACTATGATTCTTCGAATTGATTCCAATTTTATGGGTTGTGCCTTGCCAGAGCAGTGAACCTACACTCTCTGCTCTCAGGTAATTGGCGACAGTGCACTGCTGTCTAGTCATCGTCGTCGTTAAATTATCCTAACTATATATCTAAGAACTTCAAGGAGCTGCTAGAGATTCAAACTAATTGACTATGATAGAAAAGCGTAACATCTGCCTATAGGTCTCAATCCTTAAGGTAAAAGATTGATTGGGAGGAAATAACTGAGGACAATAAAAATAAGAACATCGGTAGCTTACTTTATCTCACTGCTAGTCGTCATGATATCATGTTTAGTGTATGTCGGTGTGCACGTTATCAAGCAAATCCCAAAGAATCTCACCTGTGTGCCGTAAAACGCATTTTTCGGTATCTCAAGGGCACCATTAACATGGGGCTATGGTTCCCAAAATCCTCATCCCTTGAGCTTCACGGCTTCTCGGATGCGGATTTTGCCGGTTGCAAACTTGACCGAAAAAGCACTAGCGGCACATGTCACTTCTTGGGTAAATCATTGGTATCATGGTTTAGTAAGAAACAAAACTCCGTAGCTCTTTCTACCACCGAAGCTGAATACATCGCGGCAGGGTGTTGTTGTGCACAAATTCTTTGGATGACACAGACACTAGTAGATTATGGTATTTTTTCTCATTGCATCCCTATCATATGTGATAATACTAGCTCCATTAATCTCACAAAAAATTTGTTTTGTCACTCACGCACCAAACACATAGAAATAAGACACCACTTTCTACAGGATCATCAACTAAAAGGTGATATTTGTCTTGAATTTGTTGACACCACTCATCAACTTGCTGATATTTTTACCAAACCTCTCTCCGAAGATCGATTCACTTTCATTTGTCGTGAAATCGGTCTCCTCGATCTCTCAAATTGAACTTTTTCTGTATTTTCCAGATTTTTTTGACAGATTTCTGCATCATTCCGCCGGATCAACCGATCAATTCCAGCAGCTTCTGCGGCCCAAGTTCGGATAATCTGCCGGATTACTGTGGTAATCCGACGGATCTTTCGCATTTATTGTCCTCCGCCAAATCCGGCTGCGAACGGCTGCCACATTTATGTGATGTGACTCACCACCTACCCGCTTTAAATTCGATCTCATCTTCATCCGGATTTTTCGACGAATTTTCAGATACATCTGCCGAATTTTTCGTTCACGTGGTACAGGTGCAGAAACCGAAGCGTCGGCTGCCTTTCCATCCGTTCCCTTTCCTCTCTATCTGTTCTCTTTCCTCTCCATCTGTTCCCAACCATCATAACCCCTCATTACACCTTTCTACCCCTATATACTTCTTCCCTTCTCCTTCCATCCTTTTCCAAATCCCTCTCACTCTTCTTTCTCCATGGCTTCTCACACCAAGCGTCAACGCCATGACGAAAGCTCCTCCTCCGCTCAGCCTCCTTCCCTTGCTATTTTTGTTCCTCCTCCTACTCAAGGCTACAATCCACTCATCTTCAAGTCAGTTTCCCATTTCCGGGAATGGTTCTCCTTCAACCACAAGGCTTCCGTCTGCTCCGGAAAACCCATCTCGTGGATCAACTTCAAAGACCATCGAGATTTCTTCCGCTTCTCCCGTATCGATGCACTCCTCGAGCGTTAGGTTGACTACTATATGCATGCCGTCCGCATGTTCTTCTGCAATCTTGTTTCCGCCAAGAAAGGTCCCGAGTTCGAGACTAAGGTTGGTGGCGTCAAGATCACCATCACTGCCGCATCCTTGGCTACCATCCTTGGTCTTGATGAGCGCAAGGTACATCGTTCCCTTCCGAGCACCACAGACCACATCTTCTTCTCTCCTGACATATCTTATGAGGAGTTCCTCTTCAACATCTGCGGTGGCTCTCTTGTTCAACGCTCGGAGGACAAGGATCTTAGTCCATTCTTCCATGACATGCATCGCATCCTCTGCCACACTCTGACCCTAAAATCTGGAAACATGGACAGGATGACATCTGAAGAACTCATCTGCATGTACTATCTGGTCGCCAGACAACCCTTTTCACTGGCCAAATCCATCATCTACACCATGATGCTTATCAAGGACTCTCCTCATCGTTCTCTACTTTTTGGCATGTACATCACTATGATCCTCGAAGCCAATGGTGTTGACCTCACTCACTGCCCGATTGGTGATCCTCTTCCTTCCCCTCTTGCCAAATCAAAGGGGCATGCTCGTGCGGGTCCTGCTAATGCTCCTCCTACTGCTCCTGCTGCTGTTGCCGGTGGACCTGTATCTCCTCCGGTGTCCCTCCTTACTCATGATGTTCGCCGCTACATTGATCGCAAGTTTGTCGATCTCCCTCTCTACCCATGAGCGCCTTCAGGCCAACACTCGGGGACTCGGCACCTTATCCACCACGGCTTTATGGATCAAGCCTACTATATTCAGTACATATTTGAGGAGCACACTCCCTTTCTCAATCCTAACACTCCTCATCCTGATTTTCCTGGCCCTCGCTTCACTGATCCCATTGTATATGGTTTCATGTACCCGGATGGCGTCGACCCTTATGGCACCTTTACCACTGCTCCCGGGGATGATAAAGATCAGGAGGCAGGCCCTTCTCATGCGCCTGACAGTTGATGATGCTGTGTTTGGTCTTTTTTTTGTGTGGTCCTTCGGTGACTTTTTAGTATGTTTTCTGCTGTCCTACGGGACTTTTAAAAATTCTGTTTTTAGTTGTGTGTTGTGGTTGGGCTTTCAAAGCCAAGTTATTGTACCCCTGCTTTTATTAATGAATGTTTCTCTTATGCATTTCTGTTTACTATTATATCCCCTACACATATGTGCTTTCTTGGTCTAGTTTTTTCTCACCATCTTTAATTAACTGACAAAGGGGGAGAAATCGTATTGAGGGGGAGATCCTTGATTACGGGGGAGCTACTTTCTATATTCTTATTTTTTGTCAATTATCAAAATGGGGGAGTTTGTTGGCACATCGATTTTGATACATTGTTCACAATAACCCTTTTACGTCATTAGTTTGTACTTTTCACAGGCACTTCCAAAACGACAAGAATAGAAGAAAGGAATCTCCATGCAAATTCCATGAAGCTTATCAAAGAACATGGAGCCCTGCAATTCTCCATTATCAAGATGATGATATAATACAACAAAGAGAAATGCAAAAAACTATGAACCAGACCATGTAAAAAGATCAAGCTTGAAGACTACAAAGAAGACGGTTCTTATCCCTGTTCTTTTCCTGAGTCTGTAAATGTCTAGGAATCTTTGTACGCACTTTGCTATGATGACTGCATAAAGATAGAAATGGTGAAGTAAACGTCTCTCAGAGGAGGCGGAAAATCCGACGGATTTTTGGATAAATCTGCCGGATAATCCGATCGCTCACAGCAAGTTAGTGAGCAGCAGTTCGGATTATCCGACGGACATCCGCGGAAATCCTGCAGATAATCCGAACCCCTCACAACAAGTTAGTGAGAAGTGTTGACACAAAGTCACAGTCAACCAAATATTGATAGAATTGACTAAATAATACTTGTAATAATTTAATACGATACATGCAGACTGCATCCAGCTCAAGTCAGACGACAGCTCAGTTTTGCAAATACAAGTTATTTTTGAGTCTGTATTTTATAATTTATTGAGTCTAGACTTATGTAAGCTGAGTTGTGCTGAGCATCTGAGACTTAACCTATACCATACCCAAAATCCAAAAAGCTCCACATACATCAAAATAAGCCTATTGGACCATAGACCTATTCTGTGCTCTAGAGACAGAGTTCGGGCCGAACTCTGCCTCCACACAGAGTTCGAGCCGAACTCTGTCCCCTAAAAATTAGCACCCTAATTTTTAGGGTTGGCTGGTTGCTAGTTGTCCAACGGCCAAATATTTGAAAATTCCTACCAGAATTCTGGCCGAATTCTGCCTACTGGTATCCTATAAATAGGCCATAAATTCTCTCATTTTCATTCATCCAATCTTCTCTTCTCTTCTCTCTAAAGCTCAATACAAGCCATACCCTTCTTCATCTACTAGCCACAAGCTCCCTAAGCCTCAAGTGCTCAACATTTTTCAGTTAGGAGTTTTGTACAAGAGTTCAAGAAGTCGCTTGGAAAATTCCAAGCATCGCTACTGCGATCTTTGTAAGAAGTTGACGTGCTCTTCTGAAGAAAAGGCACAGGGTATAACTACTATTTCACAAATAGTGGATTTAATCCTGAGCTAGAGTTCTCAGGCCTGGACTAGCCCTCCACGAGGGAAACCAGGTTAAAATCGGCTGTGTTTGCGTATGCTTTCTTGCTCCTTATTTATTTCCGCATTTACTCTGATTAGTTTTACTTGTGAAAGAGTTTAAATTTTTAATTGGCTATTATCGCTATAAACTCTATTCACCCCCCTCTAGAGTTGCCATCTATTCTTCAAGTGGTATCAGAGCTCGGTTCTCTCCACAAGGACTAACATCCTAGAGCTGATCCATGGTAACCACACAATCCTTGATTTCCAATCACGGTGAAGGGCAGTCCACTCATAGGCCTCCCCTATTTGATGGAACTAACTACACATATTGGAAAACAAGGATGAGCTTTTATCTCAAGTCGCTAGACTTTGACCTGTGGACTATCATCACTGATGGTTATAAAAAGCCTGCCAGGATAGTTGTCAATGGTGATCTCGTCAAGAAATCATACGACAAATATTCTGACGAGGAGAAGAAACAGGCAAGTCTAGACGCGAGAGCAATTAATGCTTTATTCTGTGCTATAGACAGAAATTAGTTCAACAGGGTCTCAACATGCACCAACTCTCACGAAGTATGGAGACTTCTAAAAGTGACGCATGAAGGAACCACCCAAGTCAAGGAATCAAAGATAAGCCATCTCACTCAAGAATATGAGGCTTTCAAGATGAAGCCAAATGAGACGATCACGCAAATGTTCACAAGATTCCTCGACATCATCAATCCCCTATCTTCGCTCGGCAAACAATACTCAAATCACGAGAAGATTCGCAAGCTACTTAGGGGACTACCAAAGATTTGGAACCCTAAGGTGACAGCCATCATAGAAGAAAATGATCTCACAACCATGTCCATGGATACCTTGATGGGAAAGCTGATGACTCATGAGCTTGACCTCAAGGACTTCGAAGAGCCTGCTCCTAAGGCTAAGGAGATCGCACTCAAAGCTCACCGACGAAGGGTCGACCCCGAAGAGACGGATGACGACAACTCAGAAGGTGATGATCAAGCTCTCCTTGTCCGCAACTTCAAAATATTCATTCGCTTCAACCGAAAAAAGAAGGACCCACAAGAAGACGACAAAGAAGAGCCAACCTGCTATGGTTACAAAAAGACGGGACACGTCCGAAAAGACTGTCCATTCTTAAAGAAGAGCAACCGCTATGAGAAACCTTACAAGAAGACTTCCTCAAAGAAATATGCCAACACAAGCATTTGGCATGAAAGCGAAGCTAGTGAATCCGAGAAAGAAAAGGACTCTCCTCAAGACGCTGCAAACGTGTGCCTAATGGCAACGTCCGACAAGGTATCAAACGAAACTCTTGATGATTTCACTTTTGATGAACTTGGTGATGCTTTTACCGATTTACTTGATGATCATAAAAAGGTCATTGGTAAATATAAACATGCCAAGGAAAAGATCAAAAGTCATGAAGTCAAAATTCAAAGACTTTCTTTACTGCTTGATAATATTAGGGACACTTCACCCACGGATGTCACAAATGAGGTATCTAAGCTTAAAATAAGCTTACATGATGCCGAAGCACGCATTGAACAATAAACACAAGAAATCACAACACTCAACACGGAGCTTGCAGAAGAAAAGAGTAGACACAAGATTTCTATTACTAAGATACATAGTTTAAATGCTAAGGTTACTGAACTGCAAGCTGTCTCCAAGAAATTAGAGACTAAATTAGGAAAACAGGTTGCTCAACCTCAAACCCAATCACATGAGACACACACAAAGCATGACACTACTCATACTAGTCAACCACGTCATCCACTTGTAGCTCATAATCATGCTTACATGTACACACACTTTTATAATGCACACAAACCACATACACGTAGAAATAATCATCATATTACACATAGATACAACCATCAGCATGTTGCACAAAATCACCATCACTCTACACATAGACATCATCACCATGTTATTCCATATAGACATCATCACCATGCTACTCCTTATAGACATTATCACCATACTGCTCCACATCACTCTACATATAGACATCATCACCATGCTAACTCTACATATCATCATGCTACTCTACATCACTCTACTCATAGACATCATATGCATGCTCCTAACATAAATAGGAATGCTATATGTACTTATTGTGGTTTACATGGACACATTTCACCATAATGTAGAATTAGAAGATTATTAGATAGAAAGATATATGCATGGTTTCCAAAAACTAACTTTTCAGGACCCTCAAGAACTTGGGTACCAAAGGTCACATCTACTCTTGATGTAGGTGGACCTTTCCTCCTCAACTAAGAGTAAGTGGATTCTCGATAGTGGATGCTCGCAGCATATGACAGGAGACGCGAATCTTTTTGCATCACTATCGATGAAGAGAGAAGGATATGTATCCTTCGGTAACAACCTAAAAGGGTATATTATAGGTAATGGTATTATTGGCTATCCTCCCCCTCCCGTAATAAAGGATGTCTGCCTAGTGACCGAGTTAAAGCATAACCTGCTCAGCATTAGTCATCTTGCTGACCATGGATATGACATTAACTTTGGATAAAACAAATGCTTTATTTATGATAGGTCAACGGGACACATTGCTTTTGAAGGGGTAAGAGAGGATAATATTTATATTTTTTATTTGTCTATAGATACTAACAATGTAGGTAGATGCCTATATGCTCATAAGGATGAAAGATTATTATGGCACCAGCGTCTTGGTCATGCCAACATGGATACTATATCCAGGCTTTCGACTAAGAAGCTAGTTAGAGGCTTGCCCGATATCACATTCAAAAAGGACACGGTATGTGCCGAATGTGAATTGAATAAGGCAACTAAGTCCTCATTTCATTCTATAAACTCTGTAAGTACTTCTAGACCTTTGCAACTTCTTTATATGGATTTATTTGGCCCTAGTAGAGTAGCCAGTCTTGGTGGAAAACTCTACGCCTTTGTTATTGTTGATGATTTTTCTAGATTTACTTGGGTTTTCTTTCTTACAAATAAAAGTGATGCTATTTTAGTTTTCAAGTTTTTTGTAAAGAAAGTTCAAAACGAAAAAGGCTACATGATTACTCGAATCCGAAGTGATCATGGAGGCGAATTCGAAAATTCTGATTTTGAAAAGTTTTGTGATTCTAATGGTTTTGATAATGAATTTTCTTGTCCAAGAACTCCTCAACAAAATGGTGTTGTGGAGCGGAAGAATAGGACTCTTAGCGATATGGCTAGGGTTATGTTGAATAATTTTTTACTTCCGAAATACTTTAGGGCTGAAGCTGTCAGTACAACATGCCACATTTTAAATAGGGTGCTTATTTGTCCTATTACGAAGAAAACACCCTATGAGCTTTGGTTTGGGAGAACCCCAAATGTTTTTTATTTTAGAGTTTTTGGTTGTAGATGCTTTATCCTTAACACCAAAGACAACTTAGGCAAATTTGATGCCAAAGCTGACGATGGTATTTTCCTTGGCTATGCTGCCAAGAGCAAGGGATATAGAATTTTTAACAAACGCTCATTAATTGTGGAAGAGTCTATAAATGTGACTTTTGATGAAGATAACAGTGCAGTAGCTATTCTTGATGATGATGTTGAGCCATCAACTTTTACTCCAATGAATACCACAACCGAAACCAATTCTCTGGAGGGCTTGCCAAAGAAATTCTCTTTCAAGCCATCACATCCAGAAAATTTGGTAATAGGTGAGGTTTCACGTGGAGTAACTACTAGACCATCATTAAGAGACTCTATTGCTAGTACTGCTTTTATTTCACAAATTGAGCCGAAAAATATTTTAGAAGCTTTTAATGATAAATTTTGGATTTCTGCTATGCAAGAGGAACTCAACCAATTCGAGAGGAGCCAAGTATGGGAACTCGTTTCTAGACCGGCTAATAACTCGATCATTGGTACTAAATAGGTTTTTAGAAACAAAGTGAATGAAGATGGTTCAGCCACACGCAACAAAGCTCGTCTAGTAGCCCAAGGATACAACCAAGAGGAAGGTATCGACTACGATGAGACGTATGCTCATGTTGCTAGATTGGAATCCATTCGGATGCTTTGTACATTTGCAAATTTTTAAAATTTCAAATTATTTCAAATGGATGTTAAAAGTGCTTTCTTGAATGGATTTATTAAGGAAGAAGTTTATGTGAAACAACCTCCTGGCTTTAAAAGTCACAAATTTTTCGACCACGTGTTCAAGCTAAAAAAAGCGCTGTATGGCCTCAAACAAGCCCCTAGAGCTTGGTATGAACGGCTAAGCAATTTCTTGCTTGAGAAAGGTTTTTTAAAAGGAAAAATTGACACCACACTTTTCATAAAATATTTCAAAGACACTATTCTTTTAGTACAAATATACATAGATGATATTATATTTGGTTCTACTGATGAAATCCTCTGTCAAGATTTTGCCAAGTGTATGCAGACCGAGTTTGAGATGAGCATGATGGGGGAGCTTAACTACTTTCTTGGACTGCAAGTCAAACAAATGTCAAATGGAACCTTCATCTGTCAGTCGAAGTATACAAAGGACATGCTGAAGAAATTCGACCTTGACAACGTCAAACCAATCAGCACTCCAATGGCTACTTCAACTAAACTTGAACCAGATGATAGCGGCAAACCCGTAGATCAACGTAAGTATCGAGGTATGATAGTCAGTCTGCTCTATTATACTGCTAGTCACCCTGATATTATATTTAGCGTTTACCTGTGTACTAGATATCAAGCAAATCCTAAGGAATCACATATGACTGTTGTTAAGCGTATCTTTTGATACCTTAAGGGTACGGTTACAGTGGGCCTATGGTATCCCAAGTCAACATCATTTGACCTCATTGGTTACTCTGATGCTGATTTCGCTGGATGCAAGGTCGACCGTAAAAGTACGAGCGATACGTGTCATTTATTAGAAAAGGCTTTAGTCTCTTATTTTAACAAGAAGCAGAATTCTGTCGTACTATCCACAACAGAAGCTAAATATATCGCAGCTGGGCATTGTTGTGCACAAATTCTGTGGATGAAGCAAACCCTTGAAGATTATAACTTATCTTTCATGCACATTCCTATCTTTTGTGACACTAGTGCTATAAACCTCACTAAGAACCCCGTTTGTCACTCACGCACGAAGCACATTGAAATACGTCACCACTTTTTATGTGATCATCAGCAAAATGGCACGATTAACTTAGAATTTATTGACACTGATCATCAGTTAGCAGATTTCTTTACAAAACCATTATCCGAAAAGTGCTTCAATTTTCTTTGTCGTGAACTTGGAATTTTGGATGAAGCTGTTATAAATTAAAATAAACCTGCATAAATATCGAGTATGTCATGATTCTATTATGATGAACTTGCTATGGGTACAAGCCGAAAGGGCCCTTCTGACAACAAGGCATAAAAGCCTAAGCGACATAGTACACTAGTCCTCAGGACTACCGCTAGCTGGGATCCGGCCCCTACAGCTAACCCATGGCATCTTCAAAATATTGAATTATGATATAATTCCTTATTTATTAGACGGTTCATTTTTATTTATTACTGGCTGACATACAAATTTTTTAACTTCACATTGCTGCTTCAGTTCACTCTCTGTCATTCTTTGTTTATCACTTGGATCTTTTTTTGTATTTATACTCCTTTTATTTTGGTCTTTCTTACTTAACCAATTTTCAGCCTGATTCTTGTTCTGTCACCAGAATCCGGAATTCAGGTCGAACTCTGCCCTTACCAGAGTTTGGGCCGAATTTGGTCTGGCTGTTCCAGAACCGGGAACAGCCTCAGCCGTTGATCAAATTATAGATCCAATGGACACTATTGATTCCGACCAATTGAAACCCTTCTCTTATATTTGGGATCCTCTCCTTCTTCTTCTCCATCACCACCTTTTCCACTTCTCCAAACTCTTTTTCTCAAAACCCTAACCCTAATTTCTCCTTTTTAGAGCTCATCTCTTCCCCAAACTCAAGGAGAAGGCCTCTCTTTCAATTCGCTTTCATCGTTCATCACTACTTTGAGGTATAATTCAATACTTTTCTATATCTCAATTTCCTTCATTATCTTTATTGTGTCATGGCTCCACGTTTGTTCAATCGCGGGAAGAGACTTCGGACCGAGGGAGCATCCTCGTCAAATGCTCCTCCATGTGTTGAACCGCCCGTTGTACCACCCGTTGCACCGGCCGATGAACAACAACCACCTATCCATCCGTTGTTCAATCCTCCACGTCCACATGACCCGAACACTTTTGACGACCGAATATTTGTATCACTCGACGCATCAAACGATTGGTTTAGTGATTTTCGGACACGTCCGGTGTTTGCGGGACACCCTATTAATTTTACTATTTTCTCTCAATATGATGCACTTTTTCATGACCTTTGCCTTGACGAACATGTCACTGCAAACTCGGTCATTTATCGTAGTGCTATTCAAATGTTCTACTGCAACCTAACCCATGATGATACTCACATTTATTCACGGGTTACGGGAATTGATATCTCTTTTGACGATTTCGATTTGGCCGAACATCTTGAACTGCAAGAGCCAAACTCATGGGAAAAGCTCGTTGAAGCTCGATCATTTCAATTTCCTGATGGGTCTTCACTTGAAAGCTTCAAGGACGACTTGTGTACCCCGAACACGCATCCTCGTAAGCTTTTGGCCAAATATCTCAATCCCTATTTCTATGAACTTCATCGGATTATCTTTAACACCATTCTACCCAAAGCGGGTTCCACCGATGAAGTCACTTACTTTGAAATCTCGGCTTTATATCACCTCCACTTTCATGTACCATTTAATATTCCATGTACAATGATGGATTGGATGATTAATTGTAGGAAGAAACCAAGATCCTTGGTTTATGCATTATATCTTCCAATAATCTTTCGTGCATTTTATGTACCCCTTGATGAGTGTCCATTCTTACCTGCCCCTGCCTTCCTCTCTAAGACACGGAGGCTACAGGCAGCCGTTGGCTCACCAGTCGTGTCTGAGCATTCTGATGACGTGCCAGATGCCCCTCCTTTGGGACAGGATCCTCCTTCTCCTGCCACTCTTGAGTCTCTTCAGACCATGCTCCGTGATCGCTTCACCTTGGAGGATGATCGCTGGACTCAGCTGGATTACCGGACTACCTTGCAGATGAGTGCTATCAGTAACTCGCTACACGGCATTCGGTACTCCATGTCTCGCCATCCTTCCATGTCTATCCCTATGGAGCGGGACCCCGGTCGTGAGGGCTATCGTATCGATGACCCTTGGGTCATTCGCTACTTGGATCTAGATGCAGCCTTCGTGGACCCTCGTCGTTCCTTTACTGATGCATCAGACGACGCTGGGCCTTCACGAGCTCGATGATGGATATGGACTGCTATTTGCTGCTGCTACTGAGGATCATAGCTTATGTTTCTTTATGCACTTTGGATTTTAGTTACTTTTATGCACTTTTTATTGTATTAGACTTATTATGAGTTGTGACTCTTGAGACTTTTAGTCGTTATATCAGTTTATATACAGTTTCTTCTCCTATCTTTTGGTGTGTTTGCCAGTTCATAATTGTTTATTGTTAATTGCTAAATGCCAAAATGGGGAGATTTTTGTATATTCCATATTATTTTTTGTATCTGTGCTTTTTGAAGACATGTTCTTATCAGGCCAACAGGATTCAAAGCAATGATTCCGGGGAAGCTATTTTTTAAGCTCGGTATTGATTATGGGGGAGCTTTACTTTTTGTCCTTATATGTGTCCAGGTTTGAATTTTGAATATACAATTATTATTTTGTCAATTATCAATATGGGAGAGATTGTTGACACAAAGTCACATTCAACCAAATATTGATAGAATTGACTAAATAATACTTGTGATAATTCAATACGACACATGCAGACTACATCCAGCTCAAGTCAGACGACAGCTCAGTTTTACAAATGCAAGTTATTTTTGAGTCTGTATTTTATAATTTATTGAGTCTAGACTTATGTAAGCTGAGTTGTGCTGAGCATCTGAGACTTAACCTATACCCTACCCAAAATCCAAAAAGCTCCACATACATCAAAATAAGCCCATTGGACCATAGACCTATTCTGTGCTCTGGCGACAGAGTTCGGGCTGAACTCTGCCTCCACACAGAGTTCGGGCCGAACTCTGTCCCCTAAATATCAGCACCCTAATTTTTAGGGTTGGTTGGTTGCTAGTTGTCCAACGGCCAAATATTTAAAAATTTCTACCAGAATTTTGGCCGAATTCTGCCTACTAGTATCCTATAAATAGGCCATGAATTCTCTCATTTTCATTCATCCAATCTTCTCTTCTCTTCTCTCTAAAGCTCAATACAAGCCATACCCTTCTTCATCTACTAGCCACAAGCTCCCTAAGCCTCAAGTGCTCATCATTTTTCAGTTAGGAGTTTTGTGCAAGAGTTCAAGAAGTCGCTTGGAAAATTTCAAGCATTACCACTGCGATCTTTGTAAGAAGTTGACGTGCTCTTCTGAAGAAAAGGCACGAGATGTAACTACTATTTCACAAATAGTGGATTTAATCCTGAGCTAGAGTTCTCAGGCCTAGACTAGTCCTCCACGAGGGAAACCAGGTTAAAATCGGCTGTGTTTGCGTATGCTTTCTTGCTCCTTATTTATTTTCGTATTTACTCTGATTAGTTTTACTTATGAAAGAGTTTAAATTTTTAATTGGCTATTATCTCTATAAACTCTATTCATCCCCCTCTAGAGTTGTCATCTGTTCTTCAAGAAGAAGTTCGGATAATCCGACGGATATCCGCGGACATCCGACGGATAATCCGAACCTCTCACAGCAAGTTTGTGAGCAGAAGTTCGGATCATCCGCCGGACTTCCGCTGAAATCCGACGAATAATCTGAACCTCTCACAGCAAGTTTGTGAGCAGAAGTTCGGATCATCCGCCAGACTTCCGCTGAAATCCGACGGATAATCCGCTTGACTTATTTGCAACTTTCGAATTCAAATCCAACGGCAGCTAGCAGCTGCATTTAATGCATCTAACGGCTCTTTTTATGACCGTTACTATTGACCGGATAATCTGACGAATTTTCGTTAAAATCCGACGGATAATCAGGTTGATGGCTGAATGCCCTTTATGAATTTGGATTTGTATAAAAGGGGCTTTAGTCTCTCCTCATAAAGGCTACCTCTTCCAAGCTTTAAATTTCCTCAACCACAAAAGAGCTTCACCATTACTACTCTACTCAATCTTTAATTGTCATCATCTCCCAAAGTGCTAGAATATTTACGAGTTGTAATTTTTGATCTTCACGTGTTAGAAGATCAACAAGTTCTCTTCTCATCTGTTTGAAGTTGGCGAGCCTTCGTAAGAAAACTCGTGTGTTGAAGTTGGCGAGTCTTCGGATCCAAACTCGTGTTGAAGTTGGCGAGTTCTTCGGATCCAAACTCGTGTGTACTATTTGATTAAATAGTGGATTTAAGCCGGAGAGAGTTCCGGGACTGGATTGCCTCAAGCGAGGATACCAGGATACATCTTGTGTTTGATCTTCCTACTCTCTTTTTTTATTTGTCATATATTGTTTCTTATGATCAGTTAATTTTTATTTCCCTATTCACCCCCTCTAGGGTTCTACAATTGGTATCAAAGCTTTGTTCTCTTGATTTGGATTTACACCCTTGAGTGATCCATGGCCACTAACCCTAGTATCAACACCTTTCACAATGAAGGACACTCCACAAATAGGCCTCCCCTATTTGATGGAACCAACTATAACTACTGGAAAATTAGGATGAGCATTTATCTGAAGTCCGTAGATTTTGATTTATGGGATTGTGTGACAAATGGTCTCCCTACTCCTTCCAGAGTTTTTGAGGATATTGCATCTGACACCCTTAGGGACACACTTACTGAAAACACCAAGAAGCTTGCTATTCGAGATGCTAAGGCTATGAACGCTCTTTATTGTGCTCTAGATAGTAGTGAATTCAATAGAATCTCTACTTGCAAGACTTCCAATGAGATTTGGAAGTTACTTGAAGTCACACACGAGGGAACTTCACAAGTGAAGGAATCCAAGATTAGTAGACTCACGCAAGAATATGAGTCCTTTAAGATGAAGCATGATGAATCTATTACTTGCATGTTTACTCGTTTTGGTGATATTATTAATCCTCTCTCTTCTCTTGGTAAGGAATATCCTGCTCATGAAAAGATCAGAAAAATTCTTAGAGGATTGACAAAAGTATGGAGTCCTAAAGCTACCGCAATCATTGAGGGGAACGACCTGACAGTCATGAACCTTGAGACCCTCATGGGTAAGCTAATGACTCATGAACTCGATATGAAGGATCAAGAGAAATGCTCCATACACGAGAAGGAGAAGGAAAAGGCCAACGAGAAGGAGAAGTCTCTTGCTCTCAAAGTTATAAAGTCCTACTCCAAGGATAGCTCCGACGACAATGAGTCGAACGATGATGAAGAAATAGCTCTCACAGCTAAGCACTTTCAAAAGTTCCTCAAATTCAACAAAGCCAACCGCTTCAGACGGGACAATGAGGAAGATCCGACGTGTTATCAATACAGAAGAACCGGACACATCAAGAGGGACTGTCCGATGATAAGAAAAGACTCAAGCAAGTACGAGAAGCCTAGCAAAGGAAGCTCGTCCTCCAGAAAATTTGCCAACACAAGCATTTGGTGTGAGAGTGACGCAAGCGACTCCGACAACGACAAAGAGTGCAAACACAATGCCAACGTTTGTCTCATGGCAACCGATGTGGTACTTGATGATCTCTCCTTAAATACTCTTACTTATGATGACTTAGAGAAAGCTATCCTTGAACTACATGAAGAGCACAAAAGTGTTAGGAACAAATACAGAAAATCTCTAAAAGAGGTTGAAGCTCTTCAACTTGAGGTAGAAAGACTCTCAAGCATCATTATTGATGTAAAGGAAAAATCTCCTGCTTCTGACTTGGATGAGATAGAGTCTTTACGACTCAAGTTTCAAGAATCTCTTGTCACCATCAAGAAAAAGGATGATGAGATTCAATCCATGAGAAGAGCTTATGAATTTGCTATGCATAAGGTTCAAGATGCTAATAGGAGAGAATATGATACTTCTATTAAGTATAATGATCTTCTTATTCAGAGTAAGAAACTAGGTAATAAGAACACTACTCACATGCACACTCCAAGACACCTCCACACTCATCACAATGCTAGGCATACTTCTTACATGAATACTACACACAAATCCTTTTCTAACACAAGGAAAGGACCATTTGTTAAGAAAAACACTTCACATCATGCCTTTTATTATCATCATCATAATACTAATGATAGAACTCCTCGCACTAGAAATTCACATATGCACGATACTTACACATCTTCTTCTAAATCCTCTATGATTTGCAACTACCGTGGCTTGCTTAGACATACGACCAATTATTGTCATACAAGGAAACTAGTTGATAAGAAAGTTTTTAAGTGGGTTCCTAAGACTAACACTCAAGGACCCATACGATCATGGGTACCAAAATGTTCATCTTCAACTTATGTTGTAGGTGAAGAGTCCTTCTCATGCTAGAAGCAAGTGGATTCTCGATAGCGGTTGTTCACGGCACATGACCGGGGATGCTTCATTATTTACAACGCTATCGATGAAGAAGGAAGGACACGTCTCCTTTGGTAACAATCTTAAAGGTCACATTATAGAAAATGGTAATATCGGTTCCCCTCCTTTTCCTTGTATTAAGAATGTGTGTCTTGTTACTAATCTTAAACACAATCTTCTTAGTATTAGTCATCTTACCGATAACGGTTATGATATCAAGTTTGTTAAGCTCAAATGTTTCATTACCGATAGTTCAAGTGGATCTATTGTTTATGAAGGCATTAGAGAAAACAATATCTATGTTTTATATCTTGTCGAAGACACTAACAATGACAGGTGCTTAGTTGCTAAGAACGATGAGAGTTGGCTTTGGCACATAAGGCTTGGACACGCCAACATGGATACTATTTCTCGTCTTGCTACCAAGAAGCTCGTAAGAGGACTCCCAAGTATCCCGTTCAAAAAGGATATAGTGTGTGAAGAATGTGAGAAGAGTAAGTTGACCAAGTCATCCTTCAAATCCATCAACTCTGTGAGTACCTCTAGACCTCTTCAACTTATTCATACGGATCTTTTTGGTCCTAGTAGGGTTGCTAGTCTTGGAGGCAAGCTTTATGCTTTTCTTTTGGTTGATGATTTTTTGAGATTTACTTGGGTTATTTTTCTTGCTTGCAAAAGTGATACTTTTCGTGAATTTGTTGCTTTTTGTAAACGTGTTCAAAATGAGAAAAGTGTCTATTAGCAAGATTAGGAGTGATCATGGAGGAGAATTTGACAATGCCGATTTCAAAAGTTTTTGTGAAAATAATGGTTTTGGATATGATTTTGCTTGTCCACGAACTCCTCAACAAAATGGTGTTGTGGAGAGAAAGAATAGAACCCTTGGCGATATGGCCCGGGTTATGTTAAACCAATATAAGCTCCCCCAATATTTTTGGGCGGAAGCCGTTAATACGGCATGTCATGTTATAAATAGGGTCTTGATTAGACCTATTTCTAAGAAGACTCCTTATGAGCTTTGGTTTGACAAAATTCCCTCTATTGAATATTTTAAAGTTTTTGGTTGTAATTATTTTATTTTGAATACCAAGGATAACCTAGGCAAGTTTGAAGAAAAAGCCTATGAAGGAATATTCCTTGGATACTCTACGCATAGTAAAGGTTTTCGTGTTTTTAATAAAAGAAGTCTTGTTGTCGAAGAGTCAATTAATGTCTCTTTTAATGAACTTAACACTTCTACATTTTCTTCTTCCGATGATATTGATGACATCTCATTTACTTTGGAAAACTCCTCTATTGGAGATCGTCCATCTTCATCTAACAATGAAGTTGTGACCTCTCCAACAAAAGAGTCTCCACCACTCGAGCCTCCTCAAAAGGATCTCCCGAAAGAATAGAGATTTGTCACCAATCATCCTAAGGAGCTTATCATTGGGGATCCTTCATCCCGTATAAGCACTAGATCCTCTACTCGTGATCTTTGCGCAAATGTGGCTTTTATCTCTCAAATAGAGCCTAAAATTTTTAATGATGCCTCTCATGATGAATTTTGGATGATAGCGATACAAGAAGAGCTAAATCAATTTGAGCGAAACAAGATTTGGAAACTTGTCCCTAAACCTAGCAATTACCCCGATTATTGGAACTAAATGGGTGTTTCGAAATAAACTTAATGAAGATGGGTCAGTGACTCGTAACAAAGCCCGATTGGTTACTCAAGGCTATAACCAAGAGGAAGGCATTGACTACGACGAAACCTATGCTCTGGTTGCTCGTCTTGAATCCATTCGTATGCTATACGCTTTTGCTTGCTTTAATAATTTTAAACTCTTTCAAATGGATGTTAAAAGTGCCTTTCTCAATGCAGTATTATTAAAGAGGAAGTTTATGTTAAACAACCTCCTGGCTTTGAAGATTTTTAATTTCTTGATCATGTTTTCAAACTACACAAAGCCCTCTATGGCCTCAAACAAGCTCCCCGTGCTTGGTATGAGCGCCTTAGCTCCTTTCTAGTTTCCCATAATTTTTCTAAAGACAAAGTAGACACGACACTTTTTATCAAATCCCACAGTGGCACTCTTTTGTTAGTACAAATTTACGTCGATGACATCATTTTTGGTTCTACTAATAATGCACTTTGTGTAGAATTTGCTAAAGTAATGCAGAAAGAATTTGAAATGAGCATGATGGATGAACTATCAATCTTTTTGGGCTTACAAATCAAACAAGGACCCAAAGGAACCTTCATCAATCAAGCAAAATATACGAAGGATCTCCTCAAGTGTTTCGAACTCGACTCATCCAAATCAATGAGGACTCCTATGGCAACAACGACAAAGCTTGACAATGATGAAGAGGGTACATCGGTCGATATTCGTAAGTATCGAGGTATGATCGGTAGCTTACTTTATCTCACTGCTAGTCGTCCTGGTATCATGTTTAGTGTATGTCTGTGTGCACGTTATCAAGCAAATCCCAAAGAATCTCACATGTGTGCCGTAAAACGTGTTTTTCGGTATCTCAAGGGCACCATTAACATGGGGCTATGGTACCCAAAATCCTCATCCTTTGAGCTTCACGGCTTCTCGGATGCGGATTTTGCCGGCTGCAAACTTGACCGAAAAAGCACTAGCGGCACATGTCACTTCTTGGGTAAATCATTGGTATCATGGTTTAGCAAGAAACAAAACTTCGTAGCATTTCTACCACCGAAGCTGAATACATCGCGGCAGGGTATTGTTGTGCACAAATTCTTTGGATGACACAGACACTAGTAGATTATGGTATTTTTTTCTCATTGCATCCCTATCAAATGTGATAATACTAGCTCCATTAAGCTCACAAAAAATTCGATTTGTCACTCACGCACCAAACACATAGAAATAAGACACCACTTTCTACGGGATCATCAACTAAAAGGTGATATTTGTCTTGAATTTGTTGACACCACTCATCAACTTGCTGATATTTTTACCAAATCTCTCTCCGAAGATCGATTCACTTTCATTTGTCGTAAAATCGGTCTCCTCGATCTCTCAAATTGAACTTTTTCTGTATTTTCCGGATTTTTTGACGCATTTTCGCATCATTCTGCCGGATCATCCGATCAATTCCAGCAGCTTCTGCGGCCCAAGTTCGGATAATCCGCCAGATTACTGTGGTAATCCGACGGATCTTTCGCATTTATTGTCCTCCGCCAAATTTGGCCGCGAACGGCTGCCACATTTATGTGATGTGACCCACCACCAACCCGCTTTAAATTAGATCTCATCTTCATCCGGATTTTTCGACAGATTTTTGGATACATCCGCCAGATTTTTCGTTCGCGTGGTACAGGCGCAGAAACCGAAGCGTCGGCTGCCTTTCCATCCGTTCCCTTTCCTCTCTATCCGTTCCCCTTCCTCTCCATCCGTTCCCAACCATCATAACCCCTCATTACACCTCTCTACCCCCTATATACTTCTTCCCTTCTCCTTCCATCCTTCATCCCTCTCACTCCTCTTCCTCCATGGCTTCTCACACCAAGCGTCAACGCCATGACGGAAGCTCCTCCTCCGCTCAGCCTCCTTTCCTTGCTCTTTTTGTTCCTCATTCTACTCAAGGCTACAATCCACTCATCTTCAAGTCGGCTTCCCATTCCCGGGAATGGTTCTCCTTCTACCACAAAGCTCCCGTCTGCTCCGGGAAACCTATCTCGTGGATCAACTTCAAAGACCATCGAGATTTCTTTCGCTTCTCCTGCATCGATGCACTCCTCGAGCATCAGGTTGACTACTATCCGTATGCCGTTCGCATGTTCTACTGCAATCTTATTCCTGCCAAGGAAGGTCCCGAGTTTGAGACCAAGGTTGGTGGCGTCAAGATCACCGTCACTGCCGCATCCTTGGCTACCATCCTTGGTCTTGATGAGCGCAAGGTACATCGTTCCCTTCCGAGCACCATAGACCACATCTCCTTCTCTCCTGACATGTCTTATGAGGAGTTTCTCTTCAACATCTGCGGTGGCTCTCTTGTTCAACGCCCGGAGGACAAGGATCTTAGTCTATTCTTCCATGACATGCATCACATCCTCTGCCACACTCTGACCCCAAAATCTGGAAACATTGACAGCATGACATCTGAAGAACTCATCTGCATGTACTATCTGGTCGCCAGACAACCCTTTTCACTGGCCAAATCCATCATCTATACCATCATGATCATCAGGGACTCTCCTCATCGTTCTCTACTTTTTGGCATGTACATCACTATGATCCTCGAAGCCAATGGTGTTGACCTCACTCACTGCCCGATTGGTGATCCTCGTCCTTTCCCTCTTGCCAAATCAAAGGGGCGAGCTCGTGCGGGTCCTGCTGTTGCTCCTCCTACTGCTCCTGCTGCTATTGCCGGTGGACCTGCATCTCCTTCGGCGTCCCTTCTCACTCATGATGTTCGCCGCTACATTGATCGCAAGTTTACCGATCTCTCTCTCTCTACCCATGAGCGCCTTCAGGTCAACACTCGGGGACTCGACACCTTATCCACCACGTCTTTATGGATCAAGCCTACTATATCCAGCACATGTTTGAGGAGAACACTTCCTTTCTCAATCCTAACACTCCTTATCCTGATTTTCCTGGCCCTCGCTTCACTGATCCCAATGTCTATGGTTTCATGTACCTGGATGGCATCGACCCTTATGGCGCCTTTACCACTACTCCCGGGGATGATGAAGATCAGGAGGAAGGCCCTTCTCATGCGCCTGACAGTTGATGATGCTGTGTTTGGTCTTGTTTTGTGTGGTCCTTCGAGGACTTTTTAGTATGTTTTCTGCTGTCCTACGGGACTTTTAAAAATTCTGTTTTTAGTTGTGTGTTGTGGTTAGGCTTTCAAAGCCAAGTTATTGTTCCCCTGCTTTTATTAATGAATGTTTCTCTTATGCGTTTCTGTTTACTATTTTATCCCCTACACATATGTGCTTTCTTGGTCTATTTTTTCTCACCATCTTTGATTAACTGACAAAGGGGAAGAAATCGTATTGAGGGAGAGATCCTTGATTACGGGGGAGCTACTTTCTATATTCTTATTTTTTTTGTCAATTATCAAAATAGAGGAGTTTGTTGGCACATCGATTTTGATACATTGTTCACAATAACCCTTGTACGTCTTTCGTTTGTACTTTTGACAGGCACTTCCAAAAAGACAAGAATAGAAGAAAGGAATCTCCATACAAATTCCATGAAGCTTGTCAAAGACCATGGAGCCCTGCAATTCTCCATTATCAAGATGATGATATACTACAACAAAGAGAAATACAAAAGACTATGAACCAGACCATGCAAAAAGATCCAGCGTGAAGACTACAAAGAAGATGGTTCTTATCCCTGTTCTTTTCCTAAGTCTGTAAATGTCTAGGAATCTTTGTACGCACTTTGCTAGGATGACTGCATAAAGATAGAAATTGTGAAGTAAACGTCTCTCAGAGGAGACGGAAAATCCGACGGATTTCCGGATAAATCCATCGGATAATCCGATCGCTCACAGCAAGTTAGTGAGCAGCAGTTCAGATTTTTCGACGAACATCCGCGAAAATCCTACGGATAATCTGAACCCCCCACAGCAAGTTAGTAAGAAGAAGTTCGGATAATCCGACGGATATCCGCGGACATCCGACGGATAATCCGAACCTCTCACAGCAAGTTTATGAGCAGAAGTTCGGATCATCCGTCGGACTTCCGCTGAAACCCGACGAATAATCCGAACCTCTCACAGCACGTTTGTGAGCAAAAGTTCGGATCATCCGCCGTACTCCCGCTAAAATCCGACGGATAATCCGCTTGACTTATTTGCAACTTTTGAATTCAAATCCAACGGCAGCTGGCAGCTGCATTTAATGCATCTAACGGCTCTTTTTATGACTGTTACTATTGACTGGATAATCCGACAGATTTTTGTTGAAATCCGACGAATAATCCGGTTGATGGCTGAATGCCCTTTATGACTTTGGATTTATGTAAAAGGGGCTTTAGTCTCTCCTCATAAAGGTTACCTCTTCCAAGCTTTAAATTTTCTCAACCACAAAAGAGCTTCACCATTACTACTCTACTCAATCTTCAATTGTCATCATCTCCCAAAGTGCTAGAGTATTTACGAGTTGTAATTTTCGATCTTCACGTGTTAAAAGATCAACAAGTTCTCTTCTCATCTGTTTGAAGTTGGCGAGCCTTCGTAAGAAAACTCGTATGTTGAAGTTGGCGAGTCTTCGGATCCAAACTCGTGTTGAAGTTGGCGAGTTCTTCGGATCCAAACTCGTGTGTACTATTTGATTAAATAGTGGATTTAAGCCGGAGAGAGTTCCGGGACTGGATTGCCTCAAGCGAAGATACCAGGATACATCTTGTGTTTGATCTTCCTACTCTCTCTTTTTATTTGTCATATATTGCTTCTTGTGATCAGTTAATTTTTATTTCCCTATTCACCCCTCTCTAGGGTTCTACATTTATTTCATATATATATTTCAATTGGCTGAGGGAAAACTTTGAATCAAATCTGACTTGAGATTCATATATGAATAACAAGATCAGAAATTACAAACTAATTCTTTACAGCAAAATAGGATTTTAAAACAGACAATTCTAACTTATGATATAAGATTTATACCTAAATAAGAAAATTGAACAGTTTATCAAAATTAAAGCCTTAATTCCAGGAAAGCCTAGCTTACCAAGTGAATAGTATACCCAAATTGGATCATGTCGTCATATCAAGAGTAATAGTATTTCTGTAAAAGATCTGACAGGCTATCTAAATTTAACAATTCTGTATCTAAGTGGCATGGCCTATCAGACAATCTTAACTACCCAATTAGTTAATTTGAACAAGGAACTCCTAGTCCGAGTCATTTTCTTAAAATTTATTTACTCCTAGTTGTGAATGAGCATTTTAGTCGCAGGCTCGCAATGGTACGACTAACTTAAGTACCATCACGAGTTCGTAATCTTTTACGAAAACTGACCTGCATGGGCCACCGCAAAAACTTGTCACGATCCGCACCCGCTTTTCGGATACGAGACGTGTCCAAGCCAGCCTACGCCACAGAGTCGACGGTAGAACGCTGTCACGGCCAAGATGCTCAAAATCATAAAATATAATATTTGCTGCTCATTCACATTTTTAAGTTTATTACAACAGTTACAATAATTAAATTTAAAGGAAATACAAAGTTTTACAATTTATGAAAATGATACAACTGCTATCTATTTCTAGGTTTCTGTCTGGAAGTACACCCGTATCTCCCAAAGCTAAGTGAAGCCACAACTAACCTGAAAAATATTGGTTTTCAGTCAGGAATGGAACAAGTACACAAACCGACGGCAATGCGAAATCACAATAGAATTAACAAGACATGAAAATAACATATGGAATATGAAAACTGGAAAGTACTGATGACATGGCACGGTGGAGAAAAAAAAGAAAAAATAAATAAAAGACAACTACCTATGTGGTATGAAATACCATTTTCAACATGTGAACGGCTAGGAGGTAAATACGGCACCCTGTACGTGTCGTGTGCAGCTGCTATCAGTCAAGATTAGACATATTGGGATAGTTCTGGGTAGTCCACATGTATACTAAAATATTTTCCCTCCCGACTACTCTGTGTGACGAGCGTGTCAACAAGCAGCAAGATATATGTATAGACATAAAATGAAAAGACTACTATGAATCGAAAGCAATAAGAAAGTGCACTTGCCTGATGTCCTTAGCTGGAGAAACCGATAGTACAACCACATTAGATGAGTCACTAAAGTCAACACATGCAAAAAGTCTACGGATGCTAAAATAAATATTACCAACATTCTCAGAATAGTCAAATTAGCTAGAATCGCCTGTCCTTAAGTCTAATTCTTGACACAGGGGCAAAACGATAATTTCGGGTCAAAACGGTGTCCGCCGTTGGACCCGCTTTGCACCGAAAAGTGTACCAGAGTCAACGGTATCTATAGTCATCAAACTATATGTCAACAGGTCCAGCTTTCCGATACGAACCCAACCGTATGTCCAAAGTTGGATTCCGGCGGGCCGTGTACAAAATTGCCCGTTGAATAGGACCGTGCGGCCCGCAAAACGGCGGTCTAATCAACTGTCTCAGAATTAGACCAAACTTGGCATACAGGACCAGAAAAATGATACGGTCCTGTTGGCGTAAGTTTTGTCTCGATCTGACGAGCGTGCACAAAGTAATTAGAAAGTTTGCACAGGAGCCGATACGGTGAATTTCGACGGATACGCATCAAATTCGTCGCGCACACACGACCAATTTGAATTCCGTCAAAGCCCACACGTCCAAGAAGTCGTTACGCACCTTTTGATGCTTTTGGTTCGCGACCACGTCGCCCGGATTGGCGGGACGCACGTCGTATCGGAGGATTTTTTAATTTTCTATATTTTTTAAAACAGATTTTTGTCGAACTTCGGGATTCGATTTCTCGACACGTAGTCAATGATTTCCAGATCCACAAAAAGGCTCGTGAAGTCCTATATGTTGTCTATAATTTTTTTCAGCTGGAATTTCTAAACAGTTACTTGATTGATCGGAATCGATCCGCTAATGTGGGTTCATGGATTGTTTCATGTTCTGTTTTAGGACATGATTTTTCTCAAACTTTGGTTCGATTTCTCTTGAATTCTAAGCTGTCTAAATCAAAACTACTTGAAAGGATTTAAAGTGGTATAGGTTGTTGTTGTACCTGAGAAAACGGCTCGAGAAATGGTTGTGCAATGACGTCATAATTGCGTCGCAAAGGGCTGCTATCCGCTGCTAGTGTCGCTGTTCCGTTCTGATGTCTGTGCGCTTGAGCGCGCGCGGCGGCGCGGCCTGGCCTGCCGCCGACGACTTTCTCACGATGACGCGAGGCCGGGGCTGGTCGCCTAGTGGTTGCGGTCGTTTGGGGGTGGCGGCGCAGCGGTTAGGGTTTGCATTCTTCTTTCGATCTCTTCTTTCTCTTGGGTCTCTCTATATAATTATATATGCGGTTATGTACAATGCTGACAGCCCTGGGTCGGGCTCTAAAGAATTGTTGCTGGGGAATATTAAGCCTGGGATGGGCTTGGGGTTCAGCTCGGGTTGGGCTTAGGATTGCTGCTTTATTGTAGCTCGGGTTGGCCTGCTTTATTGTAGCTCGGCTGTGCGGCCAGGCTGAGCTACTGACATAGATACTTCTTATTCCTTTTTCTTTTTCTTTTTATTTCTTATATATATATATATATATTTTATATATATATATATATATATATATATATATATATATATATATATATATATATATATATATATATATATATATATATAATATAAATATATATAAAATATATATATATATATATATATATATATATATATATATATATATATATATATATATATATATATAATATACATACGCATATATATCTATATTTATATACACATGTACCTATATTTAATATATTTACATATACATACAAGTACACACATTTATATAATATATTTATTTATACATACAAATACACACGTTTATATAGTATATTTATTATTTATACAATTTATTCGCATATACAAAAAATTACAGTAATAACCATATAATAATATTAGTACCAACAACCCACTAGAATAACCAAAAGAGTCTTGGTGAACATATTTAGCCCTAGAAAATTGTACCAATATTCTAAAATCCTATTTAAATATTAATAATACCCATTTTGTATAAATAACCAAATATTTTAGAAAATATCATGAAGTCCACCAAGAAAGCTAGGAAATATTTGTACGTACCTAAAAGTATGTCTATATAGGCTTGGGCATGGGCTTGGTTTGGGTCCAATCTGGACTACTTTGGTACAATCGGGTTCCCTAAAACTCAATAATTTAATTAATAAGTAAATGAATCTTCGGTAAATGTTAAGTCGCAACTTGGCCTGGTTTTCCTAGTTATGACACATTGATGGACAGGTCTTCCCTACCAGGGCTAATACACTGGTCAAAGCACGCCACTACACTATCCGTACCACGATTTCTAGTCACCTTGTACTCCAATTCCTAACCATAGCTAAAATTATTTACTGTAATAATTAACTAAATAATTATTTATAAAAAATCTAAAAATCATCATTCAAATAAAATAAACAATAATAAAAATATTTCTAAATTTTCGGGAAGGAGAGCTACATCCCCACCTCCATGTGTGATTCCATTAGTAACTGCCAGGATATGCTTGATATATTAGATAGCATAGTTACCCTGATCGAGACTGTGGAATCACGACCAGTAGGACTTGTTTGCCATAAAAATCTTTTAATGTAATTTTAATACAAACAGAACAGTGTTACAATGTAGGACTTAGATGTAGTCCTAGGAGTACACTTTTGTTTATCTGGGTCCCTTGTGCCGATGGAGCGAGTGGTAATGCGTTGACTCCGTTGACGATCTGACGACGGTTCTCGATTCTCTGAAGATCTGGGTTGCTCTAGGTGCAGGAGCTTGCGAAGAGGAAGAAAACATTGAGTGTCTATATCTGTCTCTCTCTATATGTTGCTGATGATTCCACGACGTCTCTGTCTGTGTGTGTGTGTGTGTGTGTTAGAAGGAGATGATCCCTCTATTTATAGCTTGGAGCTGATCAGCGCATCCTTATGAGGCACTTGGAGCTGATGAGCGCGTCAGTATGATGCATGGTCTGGCCGGCGCATCGGTTTTGCATGACACGTCTTTATGGGCTCGACTGTTACATTTTTCGAGTGCTTTAAATAGCCGTTTTTGACTTGGCTGAATTCAAAGCGTCAGGTTCATCACCATTCAATGCAAATTCATTGTACGGGATTCGGAGAGCCAGCCACTTGGCGCATGGGTTTGATTTGCCCGGCCTATAAATAGTGGCATGGAGAGGGTTTGCTTCTCGTTCTCTCACGTCCTCCCAAAATGAACTTGTTTGCTCGAGTACATTCTGTTGATGAGATGCTCCCGAGGGTGAAGATGCGATGCATTGTCTTCTTTGACGCACTTGAAGGTGACTGTTACATCCAAAAGTCAGAGTCGAGGGCTTCTGAGGCAGGCAGAAGGTGCCTGTTGTATCCAAAGATCGGGATGCTCGAGCCTCGTCTCTGTTATGCTGGAAGAGCCGCAGATCGGAATTACGGTACCCCGATCATCTTCCTTGGGCTTTGGAAGAGCTCCTCCTCCTGCTAGAGTGGGTGTTGCCTATTCTGGTTGGGTTGAAAGCTGCTCCTTTAGCCGCAGGTTGGTTACGGTGCTCTCTTCTTCCTTGGTTTGGGGAGCTCTTCCTCTAGCTAGAGGGTTGATTGCCACCCTCATTCTGCTCAATAAATGCTTTCTTGGTCGAAGCATTTGATGGCACATATGCTGACACTTCATGATGCGCCTGACTGGGACGCTGAAGGGTGGCACATAACTGAGCTGCTGAAGGAATGCACATAACTGAGGATGCACATAACTGAGCTGCTGAAGGGGAGCACATGGCGAGATGCGCCTGCTTAAGAGCGCATGGTGGTTGTTGCGCCTAGCTGTAGACTTAGGGTCTTTTCTTTGTAGAAATTTTCCTTTGTACAGCTCTTTTTAAGACATGTAACAAACTTTTATATGAAAATAAAGGTCTTATTTTAATGTCTATGCTTTGCTGTGCCAAGTACTTTATCTGAGCTCCCTGGCGCATGTGTTATTAGGCGCATAAGATTTCTGATCCTGAAATTCCATGCTTCTACAAGACCCCCTTCAAAGTTTTCAAAACTTTTTTTGTCAAGTTTTGGAATACTTTGAATAAGAAGCATGGTGGCGTCTTGTACGAGGCGCGTGACTGTTCGGACGTATGATTGATGGGGCGCATGCACCTCCTAGTAAATGCAAATAATGACGCTTCGATAACCAAGAAGATTAATGATGATCTTTTTGGATTTATTTGCAGTTATCTCCTCACAGAACCCGAAGCGGCGGCTGAGGTCACACTTCATCGATTCACGCGTGCGACAGGGCCAATAAATAGGCGTGGGACGGAGAGAGAGAGTTCTTTCCCTCTTTGCTTCCTTCTTTTTTTTTTCTTTTTTTAGAGTTCTTCCTTTTAAAAAAACCCTAACTTCCTTCTTTCAGTGGCTCCCAAAACTCCTCGCGGCGGTGCTGGCAGAGGACGAGGCAAAGAGAAAGAGCCTGTAGAGGTTGTCGTAGGTGATGTCCTCCGTCCGCCCGTCGACGTTCGACCGGCGATGATTGGTAGGTTTCATCATTCTTTACCATCATTTTTAGAACTCGCGTACGCCGACGCGCATGGACCTTGAGTCCTGAGGATGTGCTGAGGTTTTTTTTGCCGACGCACATGGGTTTAGACCCTGATGATGCGCCGAAGCTCCACTGCTAACGTGCATGGGTTTAAACCCTGATGATGCGTCGAAGCTCCACTGCTGACGTACATGGGTTTAAACCCTGATGATGCGCCAAAGCTCCACTGCTGACGCGCATGGGTTTAAACCCTGATGATACGTCGAAGCTTCTTTTCAGATGTGCCTGAGCCTTATACGCTTCGTGCCTCAGATTCTCTTGTCACTGAATCTTTACCTTCTTTTGTTGACCACCAGTGTCGATGACTGTCCCGCTCTTGAATGAAGTGCTTCTGGACGCTGTCCTCTGTCAGATGGGGGTAGATTATAATGAAGAGGTGGTAAACCTTACCCAAGCTGCCATTATGCTGGATCAGCCTCCCAAAAGAATGACTCAAATTCGGGAACAACAGCACGGGTTCCTTAAACGGATGATGGAGCGTGGCATTTTGAAATCTGTCACTTCTGATAACGTGACTTTCTTGAAGCCTGAGTTTCTGTTCGGGGACCGCCTTATTTCCATTGAAGCAAAGGTGTTGAAGGTCAAGAAAGATTGGTTCTTTACAGCAAGAGGAGTGCATATGACGGTTAAGCAACTTGAGCGTCAATGGCCTTTGACGGCTTTCTGTCGTCTTGCTTCCAAGAGGAGGATGTCTTGGGAGCTAACCCCATCTCAGGGGGGAGCGGTGGCAGGCGCCATAAAGGTCGACACTACCTCCAAGCAGAGAGATACTTTGGTCGCCGTGCGGTCTGGGCCTTCTTTTACCTGGCGGACTCTACGTCCTGGGAGCATTTACAGTGACGTTTCCATCAATACATTTGCTTTTGGCGCTTTGACTTTTGCGAACTGCATGCTTTGTTGGAGCAATCGTACCCAAAAGGTGAATTTTGGGTAGAGGGTTGTTGTTATTATGTTTCCAAATGGGACAAGCTGACCCTCTGGATTCTGTCGCAGTTTCAAACCGAACTACGAGAGATTGGGCTGACTGCCGCAATCCGTGCTACTCACACAGGTGTTGACATCAACCGGCATATGTTTCTCGTGCTTCTGGAGATGTTTAACACCCAGACCGACACTTTCTTTACCCCAGTGGGGGAGCTGAGACTCGCACTTCATGAAATGTACGAAGTGTCAAAGCTCCCTTGGGGATCAGAGCCTTATGAGGAATATTTTCCGACCAACGAGGAGTTCCAAGTCCTGGAGGATAAAGCCGAAGAGATGATGGCTGTCTTCAAGGAAGTGGCGAGTCATCATTATTATATGCAGAAGAGGGATAACGGCGGGTCACAGCCTCATGTGACCGCTTGGAGAGATTACGTCGTTAAGCAAGATAAGGAGGATCCCTCTCAGTTTAATACTCCGCCAGCACTTTCCAGTAGCGTGGTGCTCTCCGAAATGAGCAGGTTAGGTGAAAAAAATCCTCAAGAAAACGAGGACCGGCAGTAGGATGAGCACTCCTATAGCTGTTTCTGGCACCTTACTCATCGGATGTCGTCAAAAGCAGTGTTAGCTGCGTATCTGATGATTTGGCTTCGGGATTATGTCGTCTCGGGCGGGTCAGGCTCCATGGAGAGGGTGACCCGGAATCTAATCCTGCTAGCTGTGAAGTTGGTTTTTGGTCGATGCCTGGCTCTGCTCCCCGCCATGGTGTGCAACCTGCTGCAAGGTTTACGAGAATTTGTAGGAAATGTGGTTCATGAACGAGGTAGGAATGACAACTTCCCCCGTGTCGAACTACCGTTTCATTATCTGATGGGGTGGTTAATTTTACACCATCCCAATGTGATGAGTCCGGGCTCGGAAGAAGACCACAGGGTCAGGGATGCATTCCTCCGCCGTTTCCACCAGAGGAGCTGGGTGCATGCTGGTGTTCCGGTTTGCAGAAAAGTTTTATCCCACCTTCAGGGGTGGAAGATCACCAAAGTTGGTCCTGTCTTTTCAGGTTTTGAGGCCAACGAAGACTTAGTGGATTCAGGTGAAGATGCCACCACTCTGCCTCCATGGGGATTTTGCTGGTTGCAAAGTATCCGGCCGTCCCATCTGGTGTACCGAAATAGGAACCAGTGTTACCTGGAACCGTATTTGCCGAGCCTTTTTGTACACCAATTTGGCTACGCTCAATTGATGTTGGGCAACCCCAGTATTAATCTGGGATATACTGGAAGTTTGTTGGATGGTGCACGAGCTTGGCATTACTACAATGCCGGATGTACCGGAGCTCGCTTTACGCTGCCCATCCAGAATCCGCGGTCGCCGATTCTTTTTTCGGCCGCCAAATTTTATTGTGTTATGAATGTCGTGCCCCCCGGATATGATAGGGAGACCAGTCTCATTGTCGGCACTCAGTTAGCGGTGACCGAAAATATATTGGCGAAGGCTCGATCATACCATCCGCCAGAGGTGGGTTATCGAGGTACCCCTGCCGTATCCACAGGGGGTCAGGGAGCCTTCGGTCGATCAAACAAAATGACTTGCTGACACAGAGACTGGCTCTTCCACGCTAAAGAGGCGGAAGAAGGTATTATCACCTACAGTGTCATCGGATTCAGCACCAACGGAGGTAAGGATGTCCCATATAGTCTGTTTAGGATCAACATTTCTTGTGACCTATGCTTTCTTTTTGTAGGAGCCACTAAAAAGGAGACCCCATACTCCAAAATCTAGTGGCAGCAGACCAAAGGAGGTGGCGGGCTCATCGGAAGAGCGCGTTCCACCGATCGTGATGTCTCCCGAGGAGGAGAACCCAGACGATGTCGTTGTTGTGGAGACTCCAGTATCTCCAGAATATGTAGGAAGGGAAGCTGAGGTTGAAGCAGTTCCCGGAGTGGTGCAAGCCGCCGTGGGGGCCTTGGACGTTGAGGGTCCAGCAGACACGGGACTTTCAGAAGAAGAAGTGGAGTGGAGTTCGTCGTCTTCAGATGACGTTCCTCCAGAGATGCGTGAATCTGTTGCGGGGGAAACAGACGTGATTGAAACAGATGAGAGGGTTGATTCCCCTCCTTGTTATGATGAGGGGAGGTCGGCTGTAGCGTTGCCGAGCCCTACCCCAGGCTCAGCAATGGAGGCTGAGGTGGCTGCCGACCGGGAGGTGGCGACAGATTTGGTTCCAGTGGAGGGATTCGATGATGAGGGGAAGACTCGTCTGCCGAGCCCGACCCCAGAAGACATGCCCCACCAGAAAACGAGAGCTGATCCAGTTAGCTTGCCAGAGGAAGGCTCCGCGCTGGTTACAGGTCGTGCCTCGGTGGTGGAGGAGGCAACTTCGGATGTTGATAGTCCCTTTGAGACGGGAAAAGGCGAGGGGTTGCTGGTACAGGAGCCCTCTGTTGCTTCTTTGACTTGGGGGACGATATCGACACCCCACCCAACTCCTTCTGCTCTTTTGGCATCTGGAGCTGTTAGCAGAATTCGAGTTTCTGGTATGGGAGTGTCTGCTGAGGTCGACGTTCAAGCCTCGCAGATTGAGGTCGGCGGGTCCTCTTCAGGTCCGCCATGTAGGGCAGCTCCTCCAACTCCTGCCATGACACCACAAGTGCTGGCGGATACGGATGAGTACATAAAATTCATCGTTGAGGCAGTGTACAAGATGCTGCAGAAGGGTGTATCGACAGTGATGAACGCTAATGGGAGTTTTGCGATGGCAAAATCCATGGCGCTTCCACACATCGGTCTGATACGTCTCCACCAGGGCCATGATCATATGGCCGAGATTCTGGAGGCCTCGGTGACTGAGCTGGACCAGCTGCTTTTCAAGTTTCAGCGTATCTAGTGAAATGATCTCTCCGCCCTGATAGACGCAAAAAAGAAGAAGCTGATTGCTGAGATTGAGTCCTCTTATCAGGCCACCATGGGTGTCTGGGAATGCGAGGTGGCTGAAACTGAGGCACGCAGGAGAAGGTGGAGTTGCAGGCCGCGTTGGACGCTAGTATAGCGGAGGTTGATGCGAAGATTCGCCTCCTTTAAGAGCAGCGGGCCCAACTCTTATTAGATGCTGAACGAGTCCAGGTTGAACATATAGCATCTAAGGAGGAGGAAGCAGCTTTCACGCGCCGGGCTCTTACCCTGGCTCAGCAGCGGCAGCAGTTGGACGAGAAGCATGAGGATGACACTTCTCCTGAGGCCATAGAAACGATGTGTCAAGAAGCCGAACGCTGGGTCCTGGCGACTTTAAAGACTCGGGCGACAGGCTTGAAGCATCGGATTGAAGAGCTTTCGGCCAACCCCGGGGATGTTTAGGGTTTGTAATCTCTTCTTCTCTTTTTTTGTGTAATTTGCAACTCTTGCTGGAGGTGTAATCCTTTATTTTTGAATAAAGAATACAAAGTTCTTTTGTGGTGTGTTCATTTTTGCTTGTCATGAACTTGACGATTTGTGTGGACCTATTATCTTTTGCGCACCTTGGTTTTTAGGGACAGATAATAAGTTCGAAAGAACCGACATGTTTGCTCAGAGTTGATGTGGACGTGGCAAATATGGGATTCAAATGATAGAATATTTCTACTCAGAGGTGTTATGGACGTGGTAGGAATAACTCTGGAGGAATACGCGGAACTACTCAGAGGTAATGTGGACGTGGAAGTTTTGCGATCAATGTACAACAACGCAGGGGTTGTCTGTACGGGATGTTTACTCAGAGATAATGTGGACGTGGTAAATATGATGGGTAGCGTCGTCTTACGGAGCGTAAGATTCCGCTTTGTAGGGTATAGGGGGAACAACTCAAAGGCAATGTGGACGTGGTTGTCCCTCTACTGGAAGATAGAACGCTATGGAACAGCTGGGTTCCAGAAGCGTAAGATTTTCGGAAGGTGTACGTGAGCCCCGATGATTGGGTCCAGAGACTCCCTTGTTGGGTGGAGATAGAAGTATAAGTCTAAAGGATGTCAAGAGTAGTACTTCTTTAGGAACTTGTCGTTGATGGGCATCATGAACAAGTCTCCATTGGATTTGGCGAGACGGTAGGCACCGTTTGAGTATATCGTCTCTATAATAAAAGGTCCTTCCCACTTGGGCTCGAACTTTTCTGGTGTCTTGTAAGTCAACACCATCAGCCTTCTGACTGCCAGAACCAGGTCGCCTACTTGGAAAGTCCTCTACTTGACCTTTTTGTTGAAAGCCTGTGATATATAGGCTTGATAGAGTTTAATGCGTTGTTGAGCTAGGAGACGCTTTTCGTCAAGTGCCTCCAATTCTCGCAGACGGCGATGTTGATTGTCTTCTTCTGTGAGTTAATTTGTGATTGCTACACGGAGTGAGGGTATCTGGATCTCGAGAGGCAGTACCGCTTCGCTCCTGTAGACCAAGGAGAATGGTGTGTTATCCTTCGGAGTCCGTACCGTTGTGCGGTAGGCCAAAAGGCATTCGCCGAGCTTTTTGTCCCAGTCGTGTTTGTTGGATGACACGACCTTTTTGAGTAGCCTGACGATAGTCTTGTTAAACGCCTCGGCAATCCGTTTGCTGTCAGATTGTAGACGGTTGATGCCACATTTTGAATGCGATTCTTGTTACAGAATCTGCAAAAAATATGGCTGATGAACTGAGGACCGTTATCATGGATAATCCTCCGAGGTACCCTGAAATGGTAGATGACATGGTGCTTGATGAAGCTAATCACCCTAGAGCTCTTCACTTCCGCCAGTGGAACTACTTCTGCCTATTTGGAGAAGTAGTCGGTGATGGCTAGGATGAAGCGGTGTCCCCTCGATGAAGGAGGGGTGATCGGTCCTACAATGTCCATACCCCAGGCTTCGAAGGGCCAGGAGGCGACCGTAGGATATAGTGGTTCTGACGGTGTATGGATGAAGTTAGCGTGAAGCTGGCACGTACGGCACTTTTTAGCATAGTCGACAGTGTCGGCTGCCATGGTTGGCCAGTAGTAGCCCATGCGTCGCAGTCGATCCTGCAACTTAGGGCCAGGTTGATGGGCCCCGCTGGTTCCATCGTGAGCTTCTCGAAGGGCTTCGGCTGCTTCTTCGTTGGATAAACATCGAAGGAGAAGTCCATCGTAGGAGCGTCGGTACAGCATTTTAGTAAAGGGAGCGCCTCCTGACTGAGACGGCTTCTTTCGGGTCCTCCGGAAGAATTCCGTAGACAGCGAAGTCGATGAACGGGAATCTCCAGTCTCGGACATCAATACCAGCACTCGTTGACACGGTATGGGCAATTTGTGAGCATAGGTTGTTCTTAGGACAGACCAAGTCTCGACCAGCTACCGTTACGTAGTGTTGAGTCCCGAGGGATGCTGCCAATGAGGCTGTGAGGCCAGCTAGAGCGTCAGCCTCCAGATTTTGTAGACGAGGTACATGTTCAATGAAGAACTTGGTGAAGGTTGAAATGATGTTCAAAGCAACCTCATAGTAAAGAATTAGATCTTTATGGCAAACTTCGTATTGCCCTTTGACCTGATTAACGATGAGTTTTGAGTCGCCGTAGGCTTCCAGATGATCCACCCCCAGCTGTTGCGCCAGCTGGAGTCCCATGATGAGCACGTTGTACTCGACAACATTGTTGGAGCACGGCTTTGAAAGGGAGTAGGTATGCTGTATGACCAGCTGATCGGGGGAGACTAGGACTACCCCCACTCCTGCGATGATTTGGCCTTTGGGGCCTGTTCTTGAAGCGCCATTGAAAAACATCCGCCAGACGGAGCCTTCTTCGATGACGTTAGATTCTTAGACCTCATCCAGGATGTCTTCATAGAGTCTTGAGGACTCTGGGATGGGGTGTGCAGCTAAAAAGTCGGCCAGAGCCTGACCCTTGACGGCTTTTTGTGGAACGAACACCATGTTGTATGGTGTTAGCAGGATCGCCCACGTAACTAGCCGGGAGTTTAATGACCCTGGCTTCGTCATGAGAACTCTGAGTGGATTGACTCGGGAGATGACATGAATCGTCTGGCCCGAGATATAATGGCGAGTCTTCTGGATGGCAAACACCAAAGCCAAATACTCTTTTTCAACAGGATTGTACCGGTGTTCGGCCCCGATTAGTGTTCTACTGAGGTAGTAGATAGCTTGCTTGTAGTCTGCATCACTGTTTTGAGCCAGCAGAGCGCCGCGGGAATGATCCATAGCACTAACGTAGAGGAGAAATAGTTTACCGGCGACGGGTGCCACCAGGACTGGCAGGCTCGTCAAGTAAGCTTTGATGTCGTCGAAAGCTTTTTGGCATTCCTCTGTCCAGACATAAGAAACTCCCTTCTTCATGAGCTGGGTGAAGGGTTGACATTTTCCGAAAAGGTTCGCTATAAACCTCCGGATGTATGCCAGGCGCCCCTGCAGGCCTCAAAGTTTTCGGAGGTTCTTCGGAGGGTCCATGTCAAGGATGGCCTTAGTCTTCTCGGGATCGACATGAATGCCTTTCGCCGTGATAATGAAGCCCAAGAACTTTTCCTAGAAACCCCAAGGAAGGATTTAGCGGGGTTCATCTTGAGTTGACGCGTTCGCATGAGATCGAAGATTGTCTTAAGGTCTTGTAGGTGATCTCCTTTGAGACAGCTCTTGACTGCGATATCATCAACATAGCATTCGACTGTCTTACGAAGATGCTGACGGAAGATGGTGCTCATAGCTCGTTGGTATGTCGCACCAGCATTCTTCAAGCCGAAGGGCATCACTGTGTAGCAGAAGACCCCCTTCGGAGTCCTGAATGACGTGTATTTTGCGTCATCGGAGAACATCTTGATTTGGTTGTAGCCCGAATACCCGTCCATGAAAGACATGCGTTCGAAGCCACATGTGTTGTCGATCATCATGTCGGTGATTGGAAGCGAGAATTCGTCCTTTGGGCAAGCAGTGTTGAGATCCCTGAAGTCGATACAGACTCATATCTTTCCATTCTTCTTGGTGACAGGGACGACGTTGGCCACCCAATACGGGTGTTGTTCTTCACGAATAAATCTGCTGGTCAGGAGTTTGTCTACTTCCTGATCGATAGCGTTCATGATGTCAGAACAAAAACGTCGCTGTTGTTGCTTTATAGGCTTGGCATCAAGTAAGATGTTAAGCCTATGCATCGCAATTTGGGGATCAAGTCCCGACATATCTTCGTAGCTTCAGGCGAAGACATCGTTATATTCTTTAGCCAGCTGGATTAAAGATTCTCGATCTTCTCCTATTAGGCTTTTGCTGATGAAGATGGGTTTAGAAGAAGATCCATCCCCAAGGTCGATCTGCTCGACTTCGTCTTCGGTAGGGGATTCGCGTAATTCAAAATAAGACTCCCACTGTTCTCCTATGCGTTGCGCCCAGGGTTCTTCTTCGAAGAATTCTGGCGTTTGGTCTTCGTCTTCATCTTCTTGAGATTGTGCAGATGTTATGTTGGTTGATAGCAATTTCTTGAAGACTGATCCGATACTGGCATCGGAATCCCAAGTTGATGCTTCGGACGAGTGAGAATGTTCTGCTTCTCCTGCCTCCGAATTCTCTAGAGTTGACGGCGGCGTGACATAGCCCACCCCCCGTCGAGTTCGATGATAGTAGTCCTACGACTTTCCTTTAGGTGTTGGAAGCCGGAGAGGAAGACGTTGACCCTTGCCGTAGTTCAGGCCGTTGTTGCTTTTAGGTCGTAACCCATCTTTTGGATGAGGTACTTTGTCTTGTCCGTGTACCGATAGGCTTGTATTCTGCCGGTATCTGGTTCTAGCTCGAGTGGCGGGAGGTCTCGATGATGCTCGACTTTGTCGAAGATAATGGATTCTTCGTCTCGATTCTGTGGTAGAATTATAAAACAGATCCCTTGGGACGGGACTACTCGATTTATATGATGGATGGTCGTTATTTGTGTTTGTAACAACCGTAGAGCGTTATCTAATGTATACATGACATTCCAATGTGGAAGACTAGAATAATTAAAAGACACTCTATTATTGATGAAATACGAGATTTTGTCCTGTCGGATTACATTGTCCAGAGAGGGTGCATCTACATCAGCAGAGATATATTCCTCGAGCTCTTTATCTGTAAGTACTGGGATTGGATCGGGAGAGTCCACCACAGTTTTGATCTTGGGGTCCGAGAGGGCTATGTGGGCCTTCTCCGGCAGCTTAGATAAGGCAGATGATTGAGGCGGCTTGCCCTTAAGATGCACCTTCAGAGGTGCTTCAACTGTGCCTTCGGAGATTGGTGCCTTCCCCTGTAGTTTTGCTACATGGGGAGCTGATGTTTGAGACGGCTTTCCCTTAAGCCGTATTTTCAAGGGAGCTTCAGTAGGTGTTCTACCTGGAGCAGTTGGAGCTTTTTCGGGTAGCTTGATGTTCATGGGAGGCAACGTCTGAGGCGGCTTCCCTTTGAGTCAAATTTTTAAAGGAGCGTCAGGAATCATATCTGGCTCCATGTCGGGCTCTGCTGCCGTTTCTGCTTCATCATCAGCATCCTTGGCTTCCTCCTCGTCAGGTGACTTGTACAAGTTGGAATCAGTGAAGTAGGCTTCAACCCCCTTAAAAGGGTCGATGTCTGCGAACTCCGTCCGGATGATGTCATTGATGGACACATATTTCATACATTGGTGGAGTGTGGAAGGTACCACCATGTACTCATGCAGCCACGACGACCCAGTAGGAGGTTGTAGTTGATATCGGCGTCCACGACATAGCAAGTGACCTCAGTTCTGAGGTTACCAATATGGCACTTCAGCCGTATTTTGTCCAGCGTCTCACTCTTGCTGGCATTGAAGCCACTGATTGTTGTGTTGGAAGGTGCCAGTCGGTACATTGGGATCCCCAGTATTGAGAGCAGCATCTTCGGAATGATGCCGAGGCAAGACCCTGGATCGATCTGAATCCACTTCACCTTGACGGAACCGATATACCCTGTATAATATAGAGGCCTGTTGTGTCGGTTGTGCTTAAGCAGCATATGTCTTGTTGGATAAAGGTTATGTTGGGGATAACTTTATTCGTACAATAATAGTGCGCACAAGTAGTCGGGAGATCTTCAGGCTGCTTAACCTGACTGATGAAGGACTCAGCATCCTTCAGGGCTTCACAAAGAGCTTCACGAGTGTCCTTAGAAAGGCAAAGAAGCTCAAACAGAGATAGGCGGGCAGGAGTACTGGCAAGTTGTGCCAGTATGTCGAAGTTGTAGGGCTTGGCTAGCCCCGAAGCAATCTTCCTTCGCAGAGGCTTGTCGAAACGGACCTCTACATGCTTCTGCTTATTGGCTGCTGGAGGCTTGGACGGACCCCCTTCTTCGGCAGCAGGGGCAGTGCAGGGAGGCACTACCTCGACGGCAGTTTCGTCAGGTTGGGCGTTCTGATGCGAACGCATCTGTACAGGAAGTGCCTCTTCCGCAGAGTAAGAGACCATACGGCAAGACTTGATCTTCCTGCCTTTGGTTTTGGAGACAGAGCGTACCTTCGGTTGAGTAACCTCGAAGACGAGATCAGGGTGAACCCATAAAACCTCTTCCCGATATATGGTGAGTGGGATGAGTCCACTCACGTTGTCACGAGTAGGTGGTAGATTGACCACCTCCATTGTCGCCTTAGGGATGGGGACGACGCCATCTTGTGTTGTGGTCGGCAGCAAGGTGCCAAATTGGAGTAACACCAGATTGGCCGAGACCGTTTTCTCTTCGTAGTCGACGGAGATAACATCCGCATTGATCATGTGCTGGATGTAGTTTTTGAGGACATAGCAGTCCTTAGTTGGATGTCCGACAAACCGATGGTAGTGACAGTACCTCGGATTGTCCACTTTTCCAACCTCGTCAGGACGCTTCGGGTCCGGCAATTTGATCTTGTCACCCTGCTTCAGTATCTCAAAGAGTTGCAGGGTGTCTTCATCGTTGAAAGAATAAACCTCCTTTGGCCTTGGTGCAAGTGGAGGATTTTGAGTGGGTGTTGATGCACCTTTGGAGGCATTGACAGTCAGTGCCTGTTTCCCCTTCGTCTCTCGTCCGGGGTTGTTGGCTGCAGGCCGCTTTCCCTTGACCTCAAAGGCAGGGAAACTGACTCCCAGAATGCGAGCATTGGACGCCTTCTTCTCTGCTGCTTCAGCTTCGATGATCAAGGAACTCCAGTCGGGAGGCGGAGTGGAGTTGAGCCAGAGTTTGACTGCAGGCAGCATGTTCATGCTGCAGGAGGAGAGGAGTGTGTGTTCTGGCATGCCCGGGGGCAGTCTGAAGCAGGCCTTTCGGAAGCGTTCGATGAATACTCGAACTGTTTTCTTCTCCTTCTGGCGTATCTCTATAAGGGACGCCATTGTCATGTGCTTTCCGCCGTCGTAAAAATGGTCGAGGAAGAGACGCGTCAAATCGTCGAAGGAAGATATCTAGTTGTCGGGGAGGCTGCAGTACCAATCGTACGCCACTCCTTTTAGTGTCCCGACAAATATGCTGGTAAGCAGTGCGTCCTCCTTCGGAAGATGTCCTGTTTGGGACTGGAAGTACGTCAGATAGCGACACGGAAAGTCCTTCCCATCATACGACGTCAGAGTTTGTAGTTTATATTTAGGAGGATAAACCACTTTGTTCCATTCAAGGGGATAGGGTTGGGGGATCCCCATCTTCTGGCGCTCCTCTTGCCTGTTCTTGGACTCAAAGCGCTCGCGCAAGTCCCTGATCATCTCCACCACGTCTTCCGTGGAGTTGGGAGTCGGTGAAGGTGGTATAGCCTGGAGTTGAGCATTTGATGGCTCCGACGTCCGAGGTGCTTTGCGGCGATCCGTATCCAAGGATACTCGTTGAAGGGGTACACTTGATTCTCCATTGGCCCCTGGGTCAGGACCGGTAGAAGGTACCCTGGCCAAAGCTGACCGTATCTCAAACACCACTTGAGTCAGTGTTTGCATGGAGGCGGAGAGGGTTTTGAGTCCTCCCTTCAGGGTATCCATGCGCTGGACAAGGTCTGCTGGCGGCGCATTAGGCTCGGTATCACCCCCAGTCATGTACACCGTCATAACACGGCTAGAGTCGGATGGATCAGTTGAGGCCTCACTCTCGGCCTCGCTCTCTTGTAGGGGAGTTGCCTCTCCTGGAGCTTCGTCCGGGCAACCCCCAGCTATGTCCTGGAGGACATCCTCGTCTTCGGAAGAAGTATTCACGAGGGCCTGATTACCCCCCGCTGTGTCCGGAAGGCTGACTTGTTCGTCTTCGAGACGCAGATCCGCAGGGCCAGACTACCCCCAGCTGTGTCCGGGAGGCTAACTTTGTCTCTAGGATGAAGATACACCCCAGCTGTGCTCTGGAGGGCATCTTCGTCTTCAGAAGGAGGATCGACAAGGGCCTGACTACCCCCAGCTTCCTCCAGGATCTTCTTTCTCCCTCGAGTGCCTTCGAACACTCCAGAGGATGGAACAGTTGTCTTGGTTCTCCTCGGCTGACTCTTGGACGAGGATGAGGAATGACCAGTCGCCTTTGGATTGACGAGGAATTAGAGATCACGTTGCATGAAGCAACCTCTGGTTCCTCTTCAATTGACACCTTCTTCCCGAGGCAACGTCGGAGAGGTGTTGATGATTGTAGCCGCTGGAACACTGACTGCCTTGGTGGCGGGACTGCTGTTTTGCAACAACAGTTGATGGTGACTACAGCACAGGCGTGCCCTGTGAGGGGCGCATTGTGCTTGTCAGTCGACTCTCCTGACTGGCGTTTGTGAGTGATCACGTTACGCAGATCGTTGGAGAAGAGTGCCACCTTCGCACCCCCATCAGGCGCATGGCAAGGCCAAGTGCCGGGGTGGTCAAGTGAATGCTGTGACCCCTGATCCAACACCAAACAGGTGCTCAGATCAATAGTGGGGGAACAACATTTATAATGGCTTGAACGAACCTCAAATGCACAACCAGATGAGGCGTGGGAGTTCAAGACCACAGGGTTTGCCTTGCTCGACTCGGTTGCGACCGCAATAGATGCGCCTAAGTAAGACAAGGACTTTGAAGGTCGACTCTTTTCCGGCGCAGAAGCACCCGAATCGACCTTGTACAGCTTACCATCATTAGCGCGTATGATTGTGAGCGCATGCTTCTGGTTTGCTGCCGGCATAGCACGTTTGAGGCGCATGGCCCGTGCTGCCTTGGACTTCTTCGTACTAGCCCGCTGGGGTGCATAGTACTCAGAGTCCAAATTCTCCTCGCTACTACAGCGAGTGAGTCTGTAAAAGACATAGACCTTCTACGGCACATCAGAGGTGATGCGCAGGGCATTAGCTGCGCCCCTGCTCCGTCGACGCATCTTCCTCGCCTGAGAGAGAGATGGCTGGAGAATGTGGTCAGCTGTACGTTTCCCCGAGAGATGCGCTACACTGGTGGACGCATCTTGGTTGCTGAGGACGTTAGCAGGAAGGAAAGGCTGCATTGGTGCATCTCCTTCGGTGGTGATGCCAGAGGCGTCGACCTTGCGCACCCAGACTTGGCGAGTCTTCTTTGGCATCGGCAGCCGCTTCGAAGGACTCGTACTGCCTTCAGAGATAAACTCCTTATACGCCTGTTGATTGAGGCGTACGACTAGCGTCTTGTGGGAGGAGCCCACATTCACGTCGTCGGATTGCGACACAGCTTTCTCGATAGAGGAGAAAGAGGTCCCCAGCAGAGTCGCCAGCTTGTTTGCCATTAAAATCTTTTGATTTAATTTCAATACAAACAGAATAGTATTACAATATAGGACTTAGATGTAGTCCTAAGAGTACACTTTTGTTTATCTGGGTCCCTTGTACCGATAGAGCGAGTGGTAATGCGTTGACTCCGTTGACGATCTGACGACGGTTCTCGGTTCTCTGAAGATCTAGGTTGCTCTAGGTGCAGGAGCTTGCAGAGAGGAAGAAGACATTGAGTGTCTGTATCTACCTCTCTATAGGTTGCTGATAATTGTACGACGTCTCTGTCTGTGTGTGTGTGTGTTAGAAGGAGATGATCCCTCAATTTATAGCTTTGCAGGCTGGCTGCTTATGCGCGCATGTAGGATGTGCCTATATGTAGGGATGCCACGTGGTGGTTACTGATGGAGGCGCATAGGCGATGCGCCCTGATTGAGGAGTTCAACTCTTCTTGTTGCTGTCGTGGGCTGCGGCAGAGCTGACACGTAGCAATAGAGAAGATCTTTCAGTTGCTAAGATCATGGGTGATTAATACCCCTTCATAGGCTGAATCAAGTCAAAGGACGCGTGTCGTAGGTCCATGGCTCGAAGATCTCGAATTTGGTGGGGAGTGATCTGATAGGATGCGTCTTGGATTGGGCGCATGCGGAGGCTTTGGCTCGTAATCTTTAGGAGTCACAAACCAGTCGGGGAGCATGGCTTTTGAGGCGCATATGGGGCTTCAGTAGTGACTTTACTTCTGTCTTTAGGGATCAGAGAAAAAGTCTGAGGCGCACGGCTTTTGAGGCGCATGCAGAGATTTAGGCACATGGCTGCGGAGGCGCATGCGAGGTGGTTGGGCGGCCACGTGGCTTGTAACCGCCGAAGGGGAGTAATGATGGTGCTGACTTTGGTGACGCTTCGTCTTCTGAAAAAGCTGTCAACTGTTCAGTCCTCGGGGGACGTGCTGCCAACTCTGTCAGACTTCAGCATTTAATGTTCTTTAACAGATGATGGGCTGTTGAATGGGTGTATCGATCGGCGTTCCACTAGGCGCATGGGGACGCATGGGGGCGTATCTTTATGAGGCGGTTGGAGCTGGTGAGCGCGTCAGTATGATGCGCGGTCTGGCCGATGCATCTGTTTTGCATGACACGTCTTTATGGGCTCGACTGTTACGTTCTTCGAGTGCTTTAAATAGCCATTTTTGACTTGGCTGAGTTTGAAGCATCAGGTTCATCACCATTCAATGCAAATTAATTGCACGGGATTCGAAGAGCCAGCCACTTGGCGCATGGGTTTGATTTGCCCGACCTATAAATAGTGGCATGGAGAGGGTTTGTTTCTCGTTCTCTCACGTTCTCCCGAAATGAACTTGTTTGCTCGAGCACATTCTGTTGATGAGATGCTCCCGAGGGTGAAGATGCGACATTGTTTTCATTGATGCACTTGAAGGTGATTGTTACATCCAAAAGTCGGAGTCGAGCTTCTGAGCAGGCGGAAGGTGCTTGTTGCATCCAAAGATCAGGATGCTCGAGCCTCGTCTCCGCTATGCGGAAGAGCCGAGATCGAAATTGCGGTGCCCCGATCATCTTCCTTGGGCTTTGGGAGAGCTCCTCCTCCTGCTAGAGTGGGTGTTGCCCGTTCTGGTTGGGTTGAAAGCTGCACCTTTAGCCGTAGGTTGGTTGCGGTGCTCTCCTCTTCCTTCGTTTGGGGAGCTCTTCCTCCAGCTAGAGGGTTGATTGTCACCCTCGTTCTGCTCAATGAATGCTTCCTCGGTCGAAGCATTTGATGGCGCATATGCTGACACTTCATGATGCGTCTGACTGGGACGCTGAAGGGTGGCACATAACTGAGCTGCTGAAGGGATGCACATAACTGAGGATGCACATAACTGAGCTGCTGAAGGGATGCGCCTGGCTGGGGAGCGCATGGCGAGATGTGCCTGCTTGAGAGCGCATGGTGGTTGTTGTGCCTAGCTGTAGACTTAGGGTCTTTTCTTTGTAGAAATTTTCCTTTGTACAGCTCATTTTAAGACATGTAACAAACTTTTATATGAAAATAAAGGTCTTATTTTAATGTCTATGCTTTGCTGTGCCAAGTACTTTATCTGAGCTCCCTGGCGCATGTGATGTTAGGCGCATAAGATTTCTGATCCTAAAATTCCATGCTTCAGGACTGAGTTTGCATGTTATCTTTCGACCATGTTTGATTGGGGGTTTGACCTAGGAGGAGTACGATCATTAATTTCGAGGACAAAATTCTTCTAAAGGGAGTAGACTTGTAACACCCAATTTTTCAAATGAGGATAATTTTAAAATTTTGAGATTATAATCATTTAATAATGATATTTAAATCATATTATAATTTTTGATAATTTTATCAATTTAAAACTATTTAAAATATTGAATTATGATTTTGATGGTTAACTAGTTAAACCCTAGTTTTGCTAAGCCTAGAGACTAACCATAACCAAGGAAGCCTAGTCATGTGATTAGGATGACTAATCACAACTTTTTAGCCTAAGGGTATTTTGGTCATTTTTGACTTATTAATGAAAATGAATTTTGATTAATTAATATTGGGCTAATTGAATTGTTAGAGACTAACCTAGAAGCCTAACCTAATCTAGATTAGTATTGAGGTTAGAATCATGGTTAGAACATTCCTACTAAGTGCCAAGGTTAGTAATATCTAGATATTATTGTAGTAGGATATTTCTCTTAGGATATTTGTGAAAAAGAAGCCTTAGGACTAATTGAACCAATAGGAGGACTTGAAATTGGGTGGACAAGCCCTAGCCATCTATCTAAAACCTAACCCTAATTCATCTAGTGCAGCCACAAATAGTAATCCCCCCTCATATAAGTATCACACTTAAGAGCCCTTGCCTCTTTTTAACACCTACATAGAACCCTAATTTGTTCTTCCCTAAACTTCTCCCATTTAATCCAAATTGAGTCCAAATTAAGTCAAATCAATTACATCATCCCCAACAGTAGAGGAGACTTGTGGAGGCTTGCTAGCAAGGTTTGAGGACATTTGAACCATAGCAAATCGAGGAAGACATCGACTCTAGGCTCTTTACATTGAGTTTGAACTCTCAATAGGTAAAATCCTAAAAATCCTAATGAATTCCTGATTCTTTACATAGATGCATCCATTTAGCGTTCCCCTAGGTGTAGCCCAAGTTTGGTAGGAATTCGTCCATTTCGTATCCGTATCGGACACGTATCAGTGCTTATTTTAATGTGTTTGATAAAATGCTTGAATGGATTAAATCTTTGTAATTTCAAAAACTAATTGAACAAATTTGTAGCCCTATATATGGGGATTTAATACTATAACTCTGAGCATGATTGGACAGTTGTGTCTAAATTTGGACACGAACCTCACCACAATGCCCCGTACCCATGCCCTGCTACCACCCACTGTTTTCTCACTGCACACACCACGTGGACACGTGCTACTTGGCACGAGGGTGGAGGCAGACACTGTCAGGACCCCCTAAAGTTTTATGACATCTCGTGTCGTGTCGGATATAAAAAACGAGCTGCACTGATTAACACTACACAGTGCACTGTTGTTTCGACTCTCTGATATACTTTCGTATCTTGGACACGACACGACCCCGACTCGATACAAACACCTAGACTCCTAGACCTAGTCCTCCTCTACCCCAAGACACGAGCACGACATGTCACGTGTCGTATGTCATGCGCACGACTCTGTGATACGCCTGTACGAGACACTGTACACTCCTCTGTGATGTCTTTAATACACTGTGTACCCCTGCTGCTGTCGTGTCCAAACTCACTGGACACGAAACGATTTTGGGTGGCACTTGTTGGGCAGGTAGGGCAGTCACTCACATATGGTTTCTGAGGTTTGGCTCGAGTTGGTTGAGTAATCGAAGAGATATCCAACCCGCAAGTGTCATTCCATGCTCGCACACACCCAGTTCACTTGTTCTCTTACTGTTTACACTTGGACACCACTTAGACACATCCAGAGACACGTGGTGGACATCATGACACTTTGACACATACCTCGCATGCTGGAAACTCACACTTGACTCACTTGCACTTGCATATCACTCGACCACAGCTCACACACATCACACACACATGTTATTTTGGATACTGCAGTTATACACTGTTTGACATTTTGTACATCACTCATAGACACATTGACACTCATTGCATGTCTGTGACACGTCTCTGATACTATTGACACATGTTCACTTTCACTCCATTCACTTGTGACACTTCACACACACTCTACTTGCCATATCTGATACTTTAGATGTGTGATTCTGAGATTTTAGATGTATTAGAGTTTGTTCTCAGGATTTGTAAGAGTGATGTATATTAGGTATTTATATGTATCATAGGTTTAGTTATATATATGATTGTATCTATACATATATGATATGTTTAGCATTTGCCCAGCCTTGGCTTTGCCTTGATTTGGCATGGACAGTGAAATGCAGTAGGAGCAGTGGAATACAACAGCAGCAGCAGGGAGCCTTGAATTGCATTGGCTTGGTTTGATTTTAGGTGATTATGTTGGGTTTAGGTTCATTTTCTGAGATAAATGAGAATTGTAGGTAAGTATATTGTATATATGTATATCTATATGTGGGTATATATATAGATGGTGTGTTGTTATACATATGGGATAAATGTTTTGGTTTTGACAGGGTTTTAGTTTGCAGTAGGCTTAGGAATGTGTTAGCAGCAACAGTAGCATAGGAGTATGGTTTGGTATTAGTAGAGAGTTGAGATGAGGTTGTGTTTCGATTTGTGAGTATAAGGAGGAGGAGGAGGAGGAGAGTATTAGTTGAGTTGATATTTTACCTTGAGGGATACTTTGCATAGGATATTTATAGGTGTTATATAGATAGGAGGATTTACGCATAGCTTAGATTGAGGATTTGATATATACATGTGAGTGTATGCTATATATATGTATAAATGTTTATAGATAGGTTTTGTTTTGAATATATATTGGTATAAAGGGTAGTTGGATAAGGTATGCGTTATACTTCATATAGAAGTGGGTGTATCTTGAGAGTGTCACATGTCTTTGAGTGAGTGATTCAAGAGTATGTGTGAATATATATATTTATAGATAGGTTTGTTTTGAAATATATATTGGTATAAAGGGTAGTTGGATAAGGTATGCGTTATACTTCATATAGAAGTGGGTTGTATCTTGAGAGTGTCACATGTCTTTGAGTGAGTGATTCAAGAGTATGTGAATATATATATATATATAATATATATATATATATATATATATATATATATAAATATATATATATATATAATATATAAAAATATATATATATTATATATATATAATATTATATATATATATATATATAAATATATTATATTATATAAAAAAAAAAAAAAATATATTAATATAATAAATATTATATTATATATATATATATATATATATATATATATATATATATATATATATAATAGCTATAGTATCAATGTCATTTATATATTCAAAAAATATATAATATAGCTATATATATATATATATATATATATATATATATATATATATATATATATATAGCTAGAGTATCAATGTCATCTATGTATTCACCTATAGGTCCTAGGACTGGGTTTTATGACTTAGAAAGGACTAGGACTAAGTTTCACCTTTAACTAAGGCTTGACCAATGTGGAGTTTGACTTAGTTAGTATAAGTTGACCTAGTTGACTAGATGTTGACCATTGTGACCAGAATTGACTGGTCCTAGTCAGTTGACCAGTTTGACCTAGTTGACTAGAGTATTGACTTGGGTTGACCCAGAGTTGGCCAGTTTGACTTTGACCTAGATTGGCTTAGAAATCATGTAGATTGCATCGTAAACTTCATTTACCTTATTTTAAACACATTAACCCATATTGCTCTATTTAGGACATTGTGACTCCGGTGCAGATACTGACATTACACTACTCTTTTCAGAGTATCAGGCGAGTTATTCTCTGATAGTTCTCTCATTTACTTGTCAATTACTGTACTTCAGTTCTAGTTAGTTCTATGTGATTCTTGTTACAACACGTATAGATATTTCTGGATTCATGTATGCGACACACATACCATCTTGTCTGGCCCATATTACTGGAATCATTGATGGTATCATCATGTTTGGCTTCTATTACTGGAATCATTCTAGAATCATTGCTGGCATCATCATGTTTGGCTGGACTTATCTAATTTTCGTGTCGAACTCTAGATTCACTTGTAATACAGGGCAGGGAAATATTGAGTAAGATATGTTGACATACCTCAAATCTGGAACCTCTAAACTGGAATCTTGTGGAAGCATAGCCATCTCATACTTGGCCGAGTATGCGATGTGCCTGATACCTACAGCCGTTTACATGTCGATCTCGGTATTTTAAAACACACTGATAGAATATAGCTGGTCTCGCCTGGATTCTTGATCATGACTAGAATCATTTTGTACTAGATTTATCTTATATTAGATTCGTCTCGTACTGGATTTACATTAGATTTACACTTGTCTTATATTACTGTTTGGACTTATCACGTTACTCTAGTTCAGCTAGAATTTTATTTTCAGTCTTCATTGCCATGATTCTTCTCTTGTTTTAGTTACATTACTTTTCTTGTATCTTAACTGTTTCTCTATACCATCACCGAATATAAACTACCATGTTCATCAATAAAACTCTAAATGCTTTATAGTTCTCTGTTATTTACTTGGTTTTCTAGATGAGTTGTGCTCGTTCTATCCTGACTGGACCTGTTGAAATATTACAGATGATTGCCTGAGGACATTTGCCCTACTTGCCTTGGAGCAGGAGATGGCTTAGCTACCTTTAGCCCCGACACTCAGGAGTGATCAGGAGACTAGCTAGTAGACTTGGTTTTAGTTTTATGTTTTTGAACTTGAATTGTAATAAGTTAAGATATTGTTTTGTTTTGAGATTGTTTGAGATTATTTTATTTAGTAGTTGGTTTGTTGTTGTTATTTAGTCTTAGTTATAAATTTTGTGTTATCAAATCGTGCTTAGACTGTGATTGTATTATATCTATACTTGTCCTCCGTTCGGAGTTGAGATTTTGACAAGTACATTATATAATTGTGTAAGTTGTTGTTTAGATAGTGACCTAGAACAGCGTTCTATCGTCGACACTGCGGCGTAGGCTGGACGTACCCACTTCTCGTGCCCCTACGCTGGGTGCGGGTCGTGACACTCAGAGTTTTCCCTCTAGGTCCAGGAGTTCCTCATCACAAGGGACATATTCTTCGTACGGCACTGTGCCCTAAGGAAGCTTCGATATTTCTGCATCTCATGGAGTGCCAGGCCCATCTCCCCGTCCGGAGTGAAGAAGGTACATGTATGATTATTTTACAACTCCGCCAGAAACTGTAGCTCCCCTTCTCGAAAATTTAGAAATATTTTTTTTATTATTTATTTGATTTCAATGGTGATTTTTAGATTTTATAAATAATTATTTTAATTAATTATTACGGTAGAGAATTTTAGCCATGGTAGAGTTTTGAAGTACAAGACGACTAGGAATCATGGCACGGATAGTGCAGTGGCGTGCTTTGACTAGTGTATTAGCCCTGGGGGAGGGCAGAGCCATAGTGACGTCCTAACTAAGAAAACTAGGCCAAGTTACGACTTAACCCTTACCGAAGATTTTATTTATTATTTATATTATTGAGTTTTAGGGAACCCGGTTGTACCGAACCTGACCAGATTGGGCTCAAGTCAAACCCAAGCCCATGTAGGCATGTAGTGGGACCAAATACAGCCTTGTACATGTTTGGTAAATGCAAATATTTCGTATATATTTTTAGGAATTGGCAATTATTTCTAAATATTTGTTATGGGTAGAATATGGGTATTATTGATATTAAACAGCATTTAGAATATTGTACGATTTTCTGGGGCCCAGTAATGGGAGTATATGATATGCCCATCCAGGAGCTACTATTGGATTATTTTTAATTACTAGTGGAATCATTATTATTATTAATATTACTATTGTGGTTATTGAGAATAAACTATTTATCATTATTAGTTATTATTGATGTATTGTTATCAAAAGAATAAATATATATTGTATATGTGTATATGTGTATTTATACATAAATATATATTATATATATATATATTATATATATGTATATGTGGTGTATATATATATATATGTATAGTATCAAAAAAAATAATATAATATATATATATATATATATATATATATATATATATATATATTATATATTTATATATATATATATATATATGTATGTATAGATATCGCTGCGTTGCCCTAGAGCGCCGCGCCAGGAGATCTTGACAGAACCCAGCCCCTTTCCGACTCCGGCTAGGCCTTTGGCCAGGCCGGCGTCACCTAAGGATGGCTAAGTCCTTTGTTGATGCGGTCGCTGGTCGGGCAGAGGAACACCCTCGCTTGGCTGCAATCTGTATCTTTATACAAAGGCGCTCCTGCTATCTCTTTTTCTGATGAGGGAACAGACCTTGGCGTCCCCTCTTCGTTTTGCTCTTGTGGGAAAGTTCTCCATAGTAAGCCTTCCATCGAGGTGATCCGCAAGGCTTTATCTGGATTCCAGTTTAAAGGAGAGATCAAAGCAGGAGTTTCGACCGTAAACACATCCTTATTCGACCTTCACTCGAGGAAGATTTCCTCAGACTTCGTTCAAAAGACACATGGTATATCTCTTGCGCTCCGATGCGTATTTTAAATAGGAGACAGATTTCTCTCCAATGTTTGAATCTTCGCTTATGCCAGTTTGGGTCGATCTCCCTGATCTACCTCATCATCTTTACGCTAAGGAAGCACTGTTTGCCATTACCTCAGCGATTGGTACACCACTGAAACTTGACAGAGCTACGGCAGAGTTATCTCGACCAAGTCGGGCTCGTGTTTTTGTTGAGATTGATGCGAGTAAGCCTATACAACAACGCATACGGATCAACCGATCGCGAGGTAGAAGTTTCTGGCAAATCGTCGAATACGAATACACTCCATTGTATTGTTCACATTGTCATCATCAAGGGCATCTAATGTCTACCTGCAAATTAAAAAATAAAGGGAAAGAAGTCTTGCAACAAGCCCCGCATCAACACCAAGAAGAAGTAGTGGCATGACAAGGCCAGGGTCGATGGGATTGAAGGTCACATCCATTCTTCAAAATACCAATGAGGAACGCACTATTCCTGACAACACACTCACACAAACACGTGCTACTGCCACGACTTCAAACCCTCTTGGCCAGGACCCATGTATTGATAAAGATGCTCAACCATTGGAGGATAATACTCACATCAACTTGCCGAATATTGAAGCATCTATTCTTCCAGACACCATTAATATCATAAATGTTGCACATAGTTCAGAACAGATTTGACATCTGAGCCAATCGTAACATCTGAACCAACGGGAACTGCGCCTATTGAGACAGATTTAGCAATGGCGGTTACTGCCATTAATGATCCGGTGGTTGATGTCGTCACCAACCAACATCCTAATGACGGGATTGAGGAAGGTGAGATGATTGATGCTCTGGCGGACGTAGGGGACGACCAATTACCTCTTCATCGTGACAACATAGGCAGCTGGGCGGATGAAGTCGAGCGTGCACCGGACGACAGGCCAGTCGAGGAGGCGGGCGATCGTTATGATAGTCGAACAGAAATCGGCCTTCTCTCCCAGAAGTCGGCTTAATCATACAGAGCTTCCCAAAGGAAGAGAAAATCACAGAAGGCGGTGCCGCCTTCCGATCGAGTCATGCGGCAATCCGCAAACTCCTCCCTCACTGGTAAACCCAAGATTCCCTTAATGTTTAACACACTTATAAGGAATGTTAAATCAAATGACTCTTAAAAGGATTAAATCTTTGGCGAGAATTCACAAGATAGTGTTCATTGGCATCATCGAACCTAAGGTTGATAGCAGCCAGTTACTTCACTACAAGTTAAAGCTAGGTTTCTCTCAGGCTTTCTCCAATGAGAGGGGTAACATCTGGGTTATGGCCAAATCAAATTGTGATATTGCTCTTCATGACTCATTTGATCAAGCTCTGACTGTTTCTATTACTCATCATACGCTTCCCGCTCCAGTTTACTGTACTACTGTTCATGGTGATAATACTAAGGAAGGTCGTCGCTTATTATGGGATAGGCTAACCCAGTTGCAGCACACCCTCCAGTCTCCTGAACCATTGGGGTGACTTCAATGCCATTCTGCGGTCGGGGGAGAAAATAGGAGGTCGGCCTCCTGATCACCTCTCTATTGCAGAATTTGCAAAATTTATGCTTACTACTGGTCTGGTCGAACTTCAATATTCTGGCAGTTGTTTCACTTGGATCAAATCAAAGCAAGATGGTCGCCGGGGTTCTCGATTGGATCGAGTTCTAGTTGATAATGCATGGTTAGAGTTGGTGCCTCTTTCACATGTAGAGCATCTCAACCGAGCTGAATCTGATCATGCGCCATTACTTATCAAATTCCAATCTAATGTGGCTATGGGTAAAAAGCAGTTTAGATTTCTCGACTTCTGGGTTAATCATGAAGAGTTCAGGCCTTTGATTCATCAAGCTTGGTCCTCCGTTGATCATCGTCTTGGTATTACTCGTGTAGCTCTTCGGCTTGATGCTTGCAGGAAATTCTTATCCACTTGGAGTCATAATAATGGCGATATATTCCAACAGGTCAAGCAAGAGGAGGATGATGTATTGGCTACGAAATATCCCATGAGCAGCATAATACAGTTGGGAGCAGAGAACAACTGGCCAAGGCTACTGCAAAACTCAAACAAAGAGTTAGCATAGAAGAAGCTTACTGGAAGCAGAAATCCAGGATGAAATGGGATCTAGAAGACGATAAAAACACTGCCTATTTCCATGGATGTGTGACAAATCGGAAGCGCTCCCTTCAGATTCATTCAATCACTACAGATGATGGGATTGTTTTGAAAGATAAACTAATGATCCATGCTTATGCTAAAGAGTTCTTTTCTAGGTTATACCAAAGAGGAGATATTCAGGAGGAGAATGCGCTATTAGGGAACATTCTTCAGTGATAACAGATGAGGAAAATGATATGCTGATTGCGGCTCCATCATCTGACGAGATCCTTGAAGCAATCAAGTCACTTGATCAACATAGTTCGCCTGGTTCGGATGGATTTACTCCGCTTTTCTTCATTGCATGCTGGGATATTATTGGAAAGGATATGACTGAGGCAGTAGGACTCTTTGTCGATGGTTTTGCATTGCCACGTTCTATCACCAACACCTCTTTGGTTTTGATTCTGAAGGTGAAACAGCCCAAATACTTTGGTGATTATAGACCGATTAGCTTGTGTTCTGTGCTGAATAAGATCATTTCTAAATTGCTATCTCGTCGATTATCCCCTTTACTGCCTGACTTATCTCTCCTGAACAAAGCAGTTTTGTTCATGGTAGAGAGATTGTTGATAACATACTCCTGGCTCAGGAAATGATGGCTAAAATGAACAAGAAACACAGAGGCGGGAATGTAGCAATCAAGCTTGATATGATGAAAGCCTATGATAGGGTCGACTGGAGATTTGCTGAAGGTACTTCGTAAATTCGGCTTTCACAACAAATGGTGGACATGCTTCGGATTGTCAATAATATATGGTATGCTCCACTGATCAATGGCGAGTCGACCGAATATTTTCAGGCCTTTCGAGGTGTTCGACAGGGTGACCCTCTCTCCCCGGCTTTGTTCATCATTACGGCGGAGGTTCTCTCGCGTAGCCTGAAGCAGCTTCCTGACACAGATGGTTTTACACCATTCATTTCTCCTCGTGGCTGCCCACCAATTACTCATTTGGCGTATGCAGATGACATACTCCTCTTCTCACCTGGAGATCTCGATCCATATCTAAAGTCACTGAATTACTATCGCAGTATAAGGCTGTCTCGGGGCAACTTAGTAACAGGGCTAAGTCTTCTATATTCATGTAGAAGATCGTTCTTCAGGAACATGGTTCAGAGCTGGCTTATAGAACAGGATTTAGTATTGGCTCTCCCCATTTACTTATCTCGGGTGTCCTCTTATGGCAGGTCAACGCAATGGAGGCATGTATGAGGATTTGCTCGCTCGTATTCGGAAAACTCGAAGGTTGGCACAACAAAATCCTTTCCCCTGGAGGTAAGCTTGTCTTGATCAAATCATACTAACGTCTATCCCTGTGTATACGTTAGCGGCTTGTAATCCTCCTCTTGCGGTACTACACCGAATAGAGAGTATGTTCTCGAGCTTTTTCTGGGGTGCCCAAGAGGGAGTAGCTAAAAGAACTTGGCTTGGTTGGGATCGAATGGCTAGAACTAAACAAGAAGGAGGACTGGTATAAAGAGACTGGAGGATGATGCAAGCTTTTACAATAAAGCTTTGGTGGAAATTTTTGACTCAAGCCTTATGGACCAGGTTCTACAATGTCAAATATTGCTCGAACACTAATCCATTGGATGTTGCTATTACGTCTAATGCTTCTTGTTTGGAAGAGGTTGATATCTGGGAGAGACATGGCTCAACAAAATTATTTATTGATGAGACATGGAGATGGGGAATACACAATCGGGCAAATTCACACTGTCATCTGCTTGGGATATTGCAAGGATTCATAGGCCAATATTACCAGATTTCACACACATCTGGGGTACTTGTATACCAATCAAATGGTCGATACTTATGGAGAATACTGTACAACAAATTGCCAACTGATGATAACATTGCGCGCCTTGGTTATAGCATGGCCTCGAAGTGCCATTGTTGTTCCAGGAATGAGTCTGAATCATTGGAACATCTGATGCATCATGGCGAACTGGCTAAAGGAGTGTGGGGAGCTGTTCAAACAACTTATAACGTCCCGTCTTGTGGTCGGACATTACTAGAACGATTACGTGACTGGTGGAGGAAAAAGAACAAACACAAAAAGGGGATCGTAGCAGCGGCTGTTCTCTGGGTGCTTTGGAAAGACAGGAACAAATGGAGATATGAAAATCATTCATATACAATCGACAAGTTGATCTCAGAAGTTCATAGGCAAGTTGGGAAAGCAACAATCAAATGTAGACACAGCTAGGGTCCTTTTGTACTGTTTTTTGACTCATGATCAATAAAAGTTTTTAGTGTTAAAAAAAAAAAAAAAAAAAAAATTATATATATATATATTATATATATTATAATATATAATATATAATATATAATATATATATATATATATAATATAATAATATATATATATATATAATATTATACATATTTTGTGTATCTACATATATATATATGTATTAGTATAAAAAAATTATCTATTAGTATCTAATAAAAAAAAAAAGAATATAATAAACTATTTTTTCCTTAATTTCAGCTCACCAGCCCAGCCCGCACAGGACCCGGCCCACGACCCACTCTCTAAATCCCAGCAAACCGACCCTCCCTGTAAAACTATAGCGTATATATACAGAACGAGGGAAACGAGAAGTTATCTCGAAAAACCCTAAGTCCGCCGCCCTTTCCTGCCACCTACGACCACCCAGGGCCTCCCCTGGCGTCGGACGACCGCCCCCGCCTACAAGTCAGAGTTCGACGGCGGCGTTCACCAAAAACACGTGTGCAAGCGCTGTGAACAGAGCACAGTAGCAGTAACAGCGACACCAGGTACTCCTGTTCGTCCCGAGTTTTCTCCCTAAATACTAAATTATTCTTCGACCTGTAAATTTCTAATGATAGCCTAGTTAACCAACTACAACACCGTACAATTAGATTAATCTAGGTTGCTCTAGATTAATTGTGAAAATTTGTGAAAGTTCAAGAAAAACCACGTATAACTGAACATTAAAACTGTTCGTAGAACCCTATTTAGAAGTCATTTCTTGGACAACAAATGGACGAACCTAAAAATCTACCTGAAGGCAGTCCTAGACAACCTATAGGACTCTGTAACCCAATTTACAGAACCCGATTACATTGACCATACGCCGAGAAATCGAATCCCAAACTTTGACAAAAACCTGTTTTAAATTCAATGAAATTCTTCGATACGACGTGCGTTCCGCCAATCCGGACGACGTGGTCGCGAACCGAAAGCATCAAAAGCTGTGTATCAGCTTCATGGTCGTGTGGGCTTTGACGGAATTTCAATTGGTCGCGTGTGCGCGACGAATTTGATGTGTATCCGTCGAAATTTACCGTATCGGCCTCTTTGGAAATTTTCCAATTACTTCGTGCACGCTCGTCAGATCGAGACGAAACTTGTGCCAACAGGACCGTATCATTTTTCTGGTCCTGTGTGCCAAATTTGGTTCGATTCTGAGACAGTTGAATCGGAACGCCGTTTTGCGGGCCCCACGGTCCGACTCAACGGGTAATTTTGTGCACGGCCCGCCGGAATCCAACTTTGGACATACGGTTGGGTTCGTATCGGAAAAACCGGATCCGTAGACATGTAGTTTGATGACTTTAGAGACCGTTGACTCCGACATAATTTTTGTGCAAAGCGGGTCCAACGGCGGATATCGTTTTTGCCAGAAATTACCGTTTTGCCCTTGTGTTCAGAATTGGACTTAAGGACAGGCAATCCTAGCTAATTTGACTATTTTGAGAATGTTGGCAATGTCTGTTTCAGCTTTCGGAGACAGTTGTGAGGACTTGGACTTCATGGCTTGGTAGTTGACTGTATTTTTATTGGATCTGCGTGCAACCTCCAAGCAAGATACCTTGTCCTCCCTCTACAGTTTACTTACATGCATATTTATATTATTATACAGTTTGACTAGTTGATCATTTATATGTGATTAGTATATCATGCCTGCTAGTGTATATATAGCCTGTTTATATTTCATATTGGATATACGTATATATAGCTCTTGTTCATAGCTAATTTTGTGGTTCATATTGAATTAGTTTTCTCGTGAATCGTGATTGGGTCGTGTCATTTCATCACCTGTACTTGGACTGAGTCGCATCGTGTCATAGGATGAATAAGTCATAACGGAACTGCTATACCTTAAAATTTGTGAAGCTAACCTGCGAGTCCACATCAGGGACGAGGGTTAGTAGTTAAGCTAACCTGCGAGTCCACATCAGGGGCGAGGGTTAGTAGTTAAGCTAACCTGTGAGTCCACATTAGGGGCGAGGGTTAGTAGTTATCAGTCCACACCTGCGAGTCCACATTAGGACGAGGGTGATGCTAGCCTGCGAGTCCACATCAGGGACGAGGGTTAGTAGTATATGGTTCACACCTGCGATTCCACATTAGGGACGAGGATGATGCTAGCCTGCGAGTCCACATCAGGGACGTGGATTAGTAGTATATGGTTCACACCTGCGAGTCCACACTAGGGACGAGGGTGATGCTAGCCTGCGAGTCCACACTAGGGGCGAGGGCTAGTAGTTGTTCAAACCTGCGAGTCCACACTAGGGGCGAGGGTTTGAGTATTCGATTGGTTATCCATTGACATCGGATATCGTGCTCTCTTGTTCTTCTCCAGCAGTTCGCTTAGGCGTAGTGGTTCTTCCGGTCGTGTATAGTCGTGTTTTGTGCTGATTGGTCTTTCTCGTTTATTTTCTGTATTTTTTTATTGTTTGATAACTGTTAGATAGGCATGTATATTATGTATCTTGCTATGTCCTCTGAGGACCTGATGATCTCTTTAGGTTTAGCGATTGCATGGAGTTAGCTAGTAGTTCTGGATGGCGGAAGATTTGCGGTTCTTGTGGATTCAGGTATCATTATTACGTTTGTTGTCCTTTCGTGCTCTACATTCCTTATCATGGGTTATCCTGTTTATTGATTCAGTTTAGAGACTCTTGTTATTTTTCTTGGAGTCTCATCGGACATATATGCTAGTGGACTGTAGACCACGACCCATACTTGTTCATTCTTGTTTATTATTCTTATTGTGGATTGAGATATAGATCTACCCTTGCCAGGATTTGGCAGTTAACCATAGCAGTGACAGCGTTTACGTATTCGAGTCGGGCTGGAGTCCGTTCGATACGTAGCTGGGCTTGCTCACGAGCTCGCGTCCGAAAAGCGGGTGTGGGTCGTGACAAGTTTTTTTGGTGGCTAATGCAGGTCAGAGCATATCGTAGCGGTTATGTAACTGTACTGGTATGATCCTGCGACTATGACTAAACCCTTAGAAATCTAAATCCACTCTGCCTTGAAAATTCTCCTAGAAATTCTCTACGTCCTTGAAAACTCCATATTTGCTCTCGATTATACTTCCTTGCTTTTCGTACCATTGAATCTCGTCCCTTCATTTTTCGGAGTGACGAATGATCTTTCTGACTAGAACTTATCAGAAATTTTTAAGTTATAGTATAATATTGCTTGATTAATTAATTTTTGGTTGCTTGATAGCTAATGAGGATTATAGAGCCATATGTCATAGATAGCTGTTGGTAGTAAGTTTAACAACTAGTTGGAAGGTTACAAAGTATTAGTGACCTGTGTTTTGAGGAATAGTGTGACCAAAGGGTTGGTAGAAGTCATCGAGATTTCGTATTTACAAAATTGCTAGGAGAAGGATATAAGCTATTTTTGAGGAATTAAATTTAAGGAGATTGAGATTAAGGCAGATTCTTTTTTTGAATTTTTAGGAATAGTTATGAATTATAATTTCGAGGACGAAATTATTTGTAAGGTGGGTAGATTTGTAGCTCCCCTTTCCAAAAATTTAGAAATATTTTTTTTATTATTTATTTGATTTCAGTGGTGATTTTTAGATTTTATAAATAATTATTTTAATTAATTATTACGGTAGAGAATTTTAGCCATGGTAGAGTTTTGAAGTACAAGACGACTAGGAATCAAGGCACGGATAGTGCAGTGGCGTGCTTTGACTAGTGTATTAGCCCTGGTAGGGAGGGCAGAGCCATAGTGACGTCCTAACTAAGAAAACCAGGCCAAGTTGCGACTTAACCCTTACCGAAGATTTTATTTATTATTTAATTATATTATTGAGTTTTAGGGAACCCGGTTGTACCGAACCTGACCAGATTGGGCTCAAGTCAAACCCAAGCCCATGTAGGCATGTAGTGGGACCAAATACGGCCTTGTAGACATGTTCAGTAAATGCAAATATTTCGTATATATTTTTAGGAATTGGCAATTAATTTCTAAATATTTGTTATGGGTAGAATATGGGTATTATTGATATTAAACAGCGTTTAGAATATTGTACGATTTTCTGGGGCCCAGTAATGGGAGTATATGATATGCCCATCCAGGAGCTACTATTGGATTATTTTTAATTACTAGTGGAATAATTATTATTATTAATATTATTATTGTGGTTATTGAGAATAAAGTATTTATCATTATTAGTTATTATTGATGTATTTTTATCAAAAGAATAAATATATATTGTATATGTGTATATGTGTATTTATACATAAATATATATTATATATATGTATGTGTGTGTGTATATATATATATACATATATATATATATACATATATATATATATATTTTTTTTTATATATATATACATATATAAATATATATATATATATATATATATATATATATATATATATATATATATATATATATATATATATGTACATATACATGGGTATTTATGTGTATCTACATATAAATATATATGTATTAGTATGTAATAAAATGAAAAAGAAAGAATATAAATAAAACCATTTTTTTTTCTTAATTTTAGCTCACCAGCCCAGCCCGCACAGGAGACCCGGCCCACGACCCACTCTCTAAATACCAGCAAACCGACCCTCCCTGTAAAACTATAGCGTATATATACAGAACGAGGGAAACGATAAGTTATCTCGAAAAACCCTAAGTCCGTCGCCCTTCCTTGCCACCTACGACCACCCAGGGCCTCCCTGGCGCCGGACGACCGCCTCCGACGCCTGTAAGTCGGAGTTCGACGGCGGCGTTCGTCGGAAACATGTGCGCAAGCGCTGTGAACAGAGCACACCAGCAGTAACAGCGACGCTAGGTACTCTTGTTCGTCCTGAGTTTTCTCCCTAAATACTAAATCATTCTTCGACCCGTAAATTTCTAATGATAGCCTAGTTAACCAACTACAACACCGTTCAATTAGATTGATCTAGGTTGCTCTAGATTAATTGTGAAAATTCGTGAAAGTTCAAGAAAAACCATGTATAACTGAACATTAAAACTGTTCGTAGAACCCTGTTTGGAAGTCATTTCTGGGACGACAGATGGAAGAACCTAAAAATCTACCTGAAGGAAGTCCTAGCCAACCTATAGGGCTCTGCAACCCAATTTACAGAACCCGATTACATTGACCACACGCCGAGAAATCGGATCCCAAACTTTGACAAAAACCTGTTTTGAATTCAATAAAATTCTTCGATACGACGTGCGTCTCGCCAATCCGGGCGATGTGGTCGCGAACCGAAAGCATCAAAAGCTGCGTATCGGCTTCGTGGTCTTGTAGACTTTGACGGAATTCAAATTGGTCGCGTGTGCGCGACGAATTTGATGCGTATCCGTCGAAATTTACCGTATCGGCCTCTGTGCAAATTTTCTAATTACTTCGTGCACGCTCGTCAGATCAAGACAAAACTTGTGCCAACAGGACCGTATCATTTTTCTGGTCCTGTATGCCAAGTTTGGTCCAATTCTGAGATAGTTGAATCAGAACGCCGTTTTGCGGGCCCCACGGTCCGACTCAACGGGTGATTTTGTGCACGGCCTGCCGGAATCCAACTTTGGACATACGGTTGGGTTTGTATCGAAAAATTGGATCCGTAGACATATAGTTTGACGACTTTAGAGACCGTTGACTCTGGCACAATTTTCGGTGCAAAGCGGGTCCAACGGCGGACATCGTTTTTGCCCAAAATTACCGTTTTGCCTCTGTGTCCAGAATTGGACTTAAGGACAGGCAATCCTTGCTAATTTAACTATTCTGAGAATGTTGGCAATGTCTGTTTCAGCTTTCGGAGACAGTTGTGTGGACTTGGACTTCATGGCTTGGTAGTTGACTGTATTTTTATTGGATCTGCGTGCAACCTCCAGGCAAGATACCTTGCCTTCCTCTACAGTTTACATACATGTATATTTATATTATTATACAGTTTTACTAGTTGATCATTTATATGTGATTAGTATATCATGCCTGCTAGTGTATATATAGCCTTGTTTATATTTCATATTGGATATACGTATATATAGCTCTTGTTCATAGTTAATTTTGTGGTTCATATTGGATTAGTTTTCTCGTGAATCATGATTGGGTCGTGTCGTGTCATCACCTGTACTTGGACTGAGTCGCATCGTGTCATAGGATGAATAAGTCATAACGGAACTGCTATACCTTAAAATTCGTGAAGCTAACCTGCGAGTCCACATCAGGGGCGAGAGTTAGTAGTTAAGCTAACCTGCGAGTCCACATCAGGGGCAAGTGTTAGTAGTTAAGCTAACCTACGAGTCCACATTAGAGACGAGGGTTAGTAGTTATCAGTCCACACCTGCGAGTCCACATTAGGGACGAGGGTGATGCTAGCCTGCGAGTCCACATCAGGGACGAGGGTTAGTAGTATATGGTTCACACCTGCGAGTCCACATTAGGGACGAGGGTGATGCTAGCCTGCGAGTCCACATCAGGGACGAGGGTTAGTAATACATGGTTCACACCTGCGAGTCCATACTAGGGACGAGGGTGATGCTAGCCTGCGAGTCCACACTAGGGGCGAGGGCTAGTAGTTGTTCAAACCTGCGAGTCCACACTAGGGACGAGGGTTTGAGTATTCGATTGGTTATCCATTGACATCGTGATATCGTGTTCTCTTGTTCTTCTCCAGCAGTTCGCTTAGGCTTAGTGGTTCTTCCGGTCGTGTATAGTCATGTTTTCGTGCTGATTGGTCTTTCTCGTTTATTTTCTGTATTTTCTTTATTGTATGATAAACTGTTAGATAGACATGTATATTATGTATCTTGCTATGTCCTTTGAGGACCTGATGATCTCTTTAGGTTTAGCAATTGCATGGAGTTAGCTAGTAGTTCTGGATGGCGGAGGATTTGCGGTTCTTATGGATTTAGGTATCATTATTACGTTTGTCGTCCTTTCGTGCTCTATATTCCTTATCATGAGTTATCATGTTTATTAATTCAGTTTAGAGACTATTGTTATTTTTTTGGAGTCTCATCGGACATATATGCTAGTGGGCTGCAGACCACGACCCATACTTGTTCATTCTTTTTATTATTCTTATTGTGGATTGAGATATAGATCTACCCTTGCCATGATTTGGCAGTTAACCACAGCCGTGACAGCGTTGACGTATTTGAGTCGGGCTGGAGTCCGTTCGATACGTAGCTGGCTTGCTCACGAGCTCGCATCCGAAAAGCGGGTACGATTCGTGACAGAAACAAACGTGGGCTAATTCATCTTTATGCCATATTGAGTGGCTATGATGGCATAAAAAAGACCGGCAGTCTTTAGGGTGGCTTCATAGGTTGAAAGCACCCATTCAGTAAGGTCACTCCAAAATGAAACGGGGTACCTCCAACCTTCCATCCGCATCTTTCCTACGGGATACGACCTATTCTTCGACATTATCAGATTGGAAAGTGTGTCGGCAGCATAAGGATGAAGGTCGGTCGGAATATCGTTTATTATGGCACCGGGCTGCAGCCCCCTCGTGGAATAGGACGTGGAGTCCTTGACACACTTAAAAGTGTCCCTCTTTCGATTACCGGAGCTAAACTGTATCTTTCTGAAGATGACCCCATAAAGTTTAGGGGTTAAGTCCCATTTTATCTGCCTCCGCTGTCACGACCCGTACCCGCTTTTCGGATACAAGACGTGTCCAAGCCAGCCTACGCCGCAGAGTCGGCAGTAGAACGCTGTCAAGCCCGCAAGAAATAAATGCTCAAAATAAACTTTATTGCTCATTCACATTTCTAAATTTATTCAATCATTTACAACATTTATATTTGAAAGAAAATGCAAAGTTCTCACAATTAATGAAAATGATACAACTGCTATCTATTTTTAGGTTTTTGTCTACAAGTACACCCGTATCTCCCAAGCTAAGTGAAGCCACAGCTAACCGAAAAAATATTGGTTTCCAGTCAGGAATGGAACGAGTACAATCCTACAACAGAATCAATAAATGGCAAAATCCATAAATCTGTAATAATACTGAGATACATGATAAGGGATAAACATGAATCATGGTAGGAATCATGCGAGTAAAAGCAGGAAGACCTGGTACACAAGACATGCAATGACAAGAAAACTGTAATGTAACAAGACTATATCTAACCAGTGATTTGAAATACACTTTCGACATGTAAACGGCTAAGGGGTAAAGCCGGCACCCCGTACGTGTGTTGTACGACTGCTATCAGGCAAGTATAGACATTTTGGAGATATTTTTTGGTATGTTTACATGTCTACTAATGTACTTCCCTGCCCGGTAGTACCCATGGATTCAGACAGTGTCACGACCCGCACCCTTATGAGGGGCACGAGCACGTGGGTACGTCCAGCCTACGCCGCAGTATCGGCGGTAGAATGCTGTATATAATGCCTGTAAATACTACGACTAACAGTATAAAGGTTCCTGTACAGTATATACTCTCCGAATGGAGGTGACATATTAATACAGTCTCAATCACAGAATAAAACTAAGGTAGATAGCTCAGAAAGAGAACATATGATAGATGAAAGAGTAAATAAGTCCAGAGTCCAATACAAGTCCAGATATATACAGCATCACAGGGTCTCAAAATATAATGTAGAAGCTACAGTCTGATAAAGCTAGCTGGATCGCAGTCCAGTCAAACCTAGCTAATCTACACTACTCTGGAAGTACAAAATCTAGTGGCTCTACTATAAGGCCACGATCCAAGGCTACTCCATCTGACTCGAGCCCATAATAGGTCGAGCAGTCTAACTCAGAATCATCTGTAATATATCATAACGGTATCCTGTCAGGAAAATGAGCAAGTACAAGCACTAACAGCAGTTCCATGTGAATTGACAAATTCTATAAGAGACAGTATAATGAATTACAAGACAATGATATATGAAGACTTGGGAACCGTTCGGAAGCCGAGTTACAACCCTTAAACCAAACAAGGATCGGGTTGTAACTCTTCTCCCGAGCAGAACTTAGTCTCCAATTAAGGTACAATGTAAAGGCATGTAGAGCATGTGAGTAACTGTATATCATACATGGTGAGAGAGTACTGATTGTAGAACAGAACAGGATATATGATAAGAATAAGTAAATATAAAATGTGCCTCGAATATTATAGCCTAATGTGATCGGTATGGGTCAAGAATCAGGCTTCCAGCCGACCGGCTACAAGTACGTGGACTCGGCCCGGCCGGGATGGTAAGCTATGGAGCAAGTAGTAGCACAGGTCAGGCTATAACCATCGTGAGGTGAGGGTATAGCTATGATATAAGTAGTAACTCAAGGTGGGCATTGATCACACTATCTATAAATTTCCCCATTCCCCGAATAGTATACGGATCCGGACATAGCACGTCATGACGCGGGATTCCCTAAGAGGGGAGCAAGTCCTCTTCAGGAATCGGCATCAATACAAGTACAAGAATCAAGATCAAGCAAGTACCAGTATCCCAAGAAATCCAGGAATGACATCTCATGACAGGAATCCGACAATACTAGTCCGTGAACTATCGTGACTGAGAATCAAGTAAGACACTACGACTGAATCGGATATAGCAGATATCAAGACAATGAAAACTATCAGTAAATGTACTCGCCTGCAGTCCTGAGCTGTAGGGTATATCAATACTCAGAGCGGTAATCAAAAATCTAAAGATGAGATACTGTATGTTAATTTAGGTTTAAACAAGTTTGAGAATGATTCACAATAAATGATATGCAATCTAGGTCAAACTAGGTCTCACTGAGTCACATTAAGTCCTGTCAAGTCAAATCTAGGTTAAATCAAGTTATATCAAGTCAATCTAAGTCAGACCAAGTCAACCCTAGGTCATACCAGTCACCACAGGTCAAAACAAGTCGAAGAAAGTCAAACGGGATCAAGAGTTGGCCTACAGTTGACTTTTGGTCAACTGGTCAACCCTGGTCAACTCTGGTCAACTCTAGGTCAACCCTAGGTCAAACTAGTCAAATATTGACCAACAGTTGACTTTTGGTCAACTGGTCAACTCTGGTTTGGATTTGGTCAAATCTAGACAAAGTATTGACTCACGGTTGACTTTTGGGTAAAAAGTCAACTCTGGGTCAACCGAGCCAAAATTGGCTCAAATATGACATTTGTAGGGTGTACCCAACATGCCACCCAAGTTTCAAGTCAATCCGGCTTCCCGAACTCCGTATCTCGAAATTATCCGATTATCCCTTAACATTTACCCTTAAACCGTTCTAACTTGACGCCAAGTGGCTTTCCCTTAGGAATTCCACTCCGTGCTTCCTAGGGTAGTAGGGTACTAGCCTATACAACCATTACCTACCAAATTTTCTAGGGTAAGTGGACATCCAGTCCATCTTACGGTCCGAATCGCCCGTTTACCCGTTATTTTGAATATTTCAAGATACGGGATGGTACGGTGCGATACCGACTCCCCAAGCCCACACGCAACCCCGATTCCCACTCCGAAGCCTACCCACAAAATCTAAATCACATTATCTAAGTCTCCTCCAAGTTTCAACGCGTTCCGAATCACGGAACTCGATTTCACCCCTTAACCAAAATCCTACTTAACATTCACTCACTCATTCAAACCCATTTTCCACACTCTCTTGGGACAAGTTCTTGGGGCTATTTTAGTGGGTCAAATAGGTGTCTAAATAGCTAATATATAGGGGTATATATATACATATATATATGGGTATATAGTGGGGATCTTAGGGGCTAAAAGGGGGTGGTTTGGGGATGCTCTGCTGCCCCTACTGTTGCTAACTGCTGCTGCTATTGCAGCTTGCTGCTGCTGCTGCTACTGCTATTTTGCTGCTGTTAGGGGGGAAAAACAGCCCCTAGGCCCCCCCTTGGTGCCTTGGTTGCTCCCCCTTTCTTCCTCTCATTCCTCCTCTAATTCTCTCTCAAAACTCTCTCAATTCCTCCCTATAATCTCTATTCTTCTCTATAATTCTCCCTCTCTAACTCTCTAATATATATCACTCACACACACACAACTAATTCTCATTCTCCCCTCTCTATATACAATTACACTCACACTAATATATATACATGATCACACACACACACACACACATATATATATATATATATATATATATATATATATATATATATATATATATACACACACACACACACACACATATGTATCTATATATATATGGACACTCTCACACACACACACATGGACACACTCTCTCACATGGACACACACACTCATGACACAACTATCACTCTCCTCTACACACACACAAATACATATATAAATACACACACATAAATACATATATATATATATATATATAATATATATATATATATATATATATATATATATATATATATATATATATATATATATATATACCACTCTAAAAGAATAAAACCATAATTAATCCTTAAACTAGAATTTAAGGAAACCTATAAAATCTAGGGTCAACTTGTAGAGAATGATCCCCTCTCTAATTTATGTGAAGGAATAAATACAAAAAGAGGAATTAAATGAGAGTTAAAGTATTACCTAATTTGAAGATTTGGAGGAAGAAGAAGGAGTTGGAAGAAAGAAATGAAGAGAGAGAGTGGTAACTTAGTGATGAAGAAAGAAGAGGTGGAGGGGGACTATATGACCAGCCATGTAAGGGAGGGTAGGGGCACTTGTAATTATAAGTTTGCCCCTCCCTTGCCTTCTAGGCTAAGTTAAATCAATTTTTGGGTTTTGGGATTAGCAAAAATTAAACAAAAATCATAATTAAGCTTAGATACTTATATGGGATTAGTCCAAACTCCTAATCCTAAAAGTTAAGTATGGTGGGCCATGGTTAATTAACATGCTAATTATGGCTCAAGTCGAAATTCCTCGGGGTCCCGAATTAACTCGAAATGCGATGAAATTCGAACCCGACTCCTATAACAATTAAATAATAATATTCATGAAATAAAATTCCCAGAAATATTATAAAATGGAAAATTACCATTTTACCCCTAACTTGGAAAAGTGAGGGTGATAAGTCTATCCACCTTAAAAAAAAATTTCGTCCTCGAAATTGAAGACACAAGCACAAGAAATCACAAACAGAAAGACAAAAGAAATAGATTTACACCTCAGGGTGCGAAAAGATAAGGGAAACGCTCCCGGATGTCGTCCTCCCTCTCCCAGGTAGACTCACCTGGAGAGTGATGTCTTCACGCAACCCGAACAAAGGGTATGACCCGGTTCCAGAGCACCTTCTTTCTGCAATCCAGAATCTCCACCGGCTGTTCTGGATAGCTGAGAGTAGGTCTCACCTGTATCGCTGAATGGTCCAATACATGGCTAGGATCTTCCATGTACCGCCTCAGCTGAGATACATGAAACACGTTGTGCACTCTCTCGAGCCTGGTAGGCAAGTCCAGTCGGTAGGCTACTGCACCGATCCTCTCTATGATGGTGAAAGGTCCGATGTAGCGCGGACTGAGCTTCCCACCGTCGCCAAAGCGAATAGTGCCATGTGTCGGGGATATCCTCAGAAATACCATGTCACCAACCTAGACACAAGACAAAAACTCAACACACAACTAACAAACAATCACAACAAACACGACAAGAACTGAAACTAATCTCGAACTCTAACGGTCTCCGGTGACTATCGGCCCAATGCCGCTGCCTATCCTGAGCCACCCAAAGTCTGTCTCTAATTAATCTAACCTTCTCGGCCGCATCCACAACCATCTCCGGCCCAAGAAGCGCCCGCTCGCCGACATCGTCCCAAGACAAAGGAGTACAGCATCTCCGTCCATATAGAGCCTCAAATGGTGCATCTCTATACTGGCCTGGTAGCTGTTGTTGTAAGCAAACTCTACCAGGTAAAGATGGTCCTCCCACGAACCCCCGAGATCTAGCACACATGTGCGAAGCATATCCTCCAAAGTCTGGATGGTCCTTTCCGGCTGCCCGTCTGTCTGGGGATGATAAGCAGTACTAAACTTGAGCGAGGTGCCCAAGCTAGCCTGCAAAATCCTCCAGAAGTGGGAAGTAAATCGGCTATCCCGATCTGAAACTATGCTCACCGGAACTCCGTGCAATCTCACGATCTGACGAACATACAGCTCAGCCAGCCTCTCCGTAGACAAACCCACTTTAAAAGGCAAAAAGTGGGCCGATTTGGTCAATCTATCAACTATGACCCAAACCGCGTCCTTTCCTCCTGGCGACCGTGGAAGTCCAGATACAAAGTCCATGGTGATGTGCTCCCACTTCCACTCGAGAATGGGTAGCGGCTGTAGCAATCCACCTGGTCTCTGTCTTTCGGCCTTCACCTGCTGACACACAAGGCAACGAGATACAAACTGAGCTACCTCGCGCTTTATGCCATACCACCATACGTGCTCTCTCAGGTCCCTATACATCTTATTGGCTCCAGATGTATAGAATACTGAGAACGACGCGCCTCCTTAAGAACGTCCTCCCGAAGCTCTCCACGCGGAACGCACAGCCTAGTACTGTGCCGCAACGACCCGTCTTCGGCTACAGAGAAATCGTCAAGCAAGCCCATCCTCACCTGCTCCCTGATGCTCCTCAGGGAAACATCATCATACTGCGCAGACCTGACACTATCCATCCGCTCAGACTGAATCTGTAAACTCCACATCTGGATCTCTACGCCCGGAATGATGACCTCGATACCCAAACTATCCAGGTCGGCCAACAAATGACGATCTGTCGTCAAGAACATAGCAACTGGATGCCTGCTCAAGGTATCTACAACTACGTTGGCCTTCCCCGGATGGTACTGCAAGGATATATCGAAGTCCTTCATCAGCTCTAACCACCGCCTCTGCCGCATGTTCAACTCCTTCTGAGTGAACACGTACTTCAAGCTCTTGTGATCTGTGAAGATCTCAACTCGCTCTCCGTACAGGTAATGCTTCCATAACTTCAAAGCAAATATAACCGCGGCCAACTCCAGATCATGAGTAGGATAGTTCTTCTCATGAGAACGCAACTGCCTGGATGCATAGGCAATTACCTTCCCGTGTTGCTGAAGAACACACCCTAAACCCTTCCCGGAAGCATCGCTGAGGATCGAGAACCCTCCTGACCCAGATGGCAAAGTCAAGATCGGAGCTGAAGTCAACCTCCTCTTCAGCTCATCGAATGCAGCCTGACACTCAACAGTCCAGACGAACTCTACGTCCTTCCTGGTGAGTCTAGTCATCGGCTCTGCAATCTGCGAGAAGTCCTGGACGAACTTCCGGTAATAGCCAGCCAAACCCAGAAAGCTCCGAACCTCGGCAACTGAACTGGGCGTAGACGAAGACTCTACTGCCGAAATCTTCTTCTGGTCTACTGAAATCCCGTGCTCGATCACAACATGACCTAGGAACTCCACCTGGTCCAAGAAGAACTCACACTTCGAAAGCTTCCCGTAGAGTTGCTCTCTCCTCAGAGTCTCTAACACAACTCTCAAGTGCTCCTCATGCTCCTCCTGCGTCTTCGAATAGATCAAGATATCGTCTATGAAGACCACCACGAAATTGTCAAGGTACTGATGGAATACCTTATTCATCAAGTTCATGAATACCGCGGAAGCATTGGTCAACCCAAATGGCATCACTGTAAACTCGTACTGGCCGTACCGAGTCCGAAATGCCGTCTTGGGAATGTCATCCCGCCTCACCTTCAGCTGGTGATACCCGGACCTCAAATCTATCTTCGAAAAGACCTTTGCCCCACTCAGCTGATCGAACAAGTCGTCGATCCTCGGCAAAGGGTATCTATTCTTGATAGTGAGGTTGTTGAGCGCCCGGTAATCAATGCACATGCGGGACGTACCGTCCTTCTTCAGCACAAACAGGACTGGCGCTCCCCAGGACGAAGAACTGGATCTGATGAACCCCTTGTCCTACAGTTCGTCGACTTGCTTCTTCAGCTCTATTAACTCGCTATTGTTCACCCTATAGACATGCTGTAAAACGGGCTCGGCGTCCGGCACCAAGTCTATAGTGAACTCAATGTCCCTGTCTGGCGGTATCCCCGACAAGTCCTCGGGAAAGACATCCGAGAACTCAGCAATCAACGGATGTGGCAAATCCTGCCCCGCCAACAAAGCTCCACATAATCCAGCCTCCGGCTCCGCTGCTCCTCGAGCAAACTCGATCTCTGGCTCTCCCGGCGTCCTAAAAAGAACTCTGCCTCCTCTGCAATCAATGCTAGCATGGTGCATGCTCAACCAATCCATATCGAGTACCATATCGTACCTCGATAGGGGCATTACGAGCAGACACGCACTCAAGTCCCGACCTCTCAGAGTGACTCTCCGTCCCTTGCAAATATTATTAACCAGGATAATACCTCCCCCGGTCATAATCTTGCAAGTCCTATCCATATATTCAGCAATAATATTGTGTCTCAGAGCAAAAGAAACAGACACAAAACTATGGGTCGCCCCAGAATCAAACAAAGCGAAAGCAGGGAAGGAATCTAGGAGAACATGACCTGCCACAACATCTTCTACGGGGTCTACCTCCTCCTCTGCTGCCAAAGCGAACACCCTGCCAGCGGGTGCTCCCTTCTAGTGCTGAACAAAATGCTGCTGCTGGGTCTGAAGTGGAGGACCCCTCTACTGAACCGCTGGTCCTCTAGCCGGCTGTACCCTGTCCTGGCCTCCCTTGGCTGCCCGAGCAGGACAGCCCTTCAGCTGGTGGTCGGTCCCTCCGCAGAATAGGCAAGCGGCTAACCTCCTCCGGTATATGTCTCTGTTGTGCCCCGTCTTTTCGCAGAAAGCACACTGCTGGGTCTGCCTCTGGCCCTGACCCTGACGCTGCTGGGCACGCGCCGGTGCCTGCTGAATCTGCAACAGAGGATGCTGCTGCTGAAACGGCCTCTGCTGCTGCTGAATATGGGGACGCTTGGCCGGTCCCGTACTGGAACTCGCTCCCATAGTATCTCCGCTCCTCTTCGGTTTAAGGCCAAAGTCCTCCTCTGCAATCTGCGCGTCCATCAATATCTGATCGAATGTCGCATCACGGCGACCCGAGGTACGGGTGCACACTGCATGAATAAGTCCCCTGCGGAACTTACGAGCCTTCTGCCCCTCATCCTGGATCATATCGGGAGCAAACCTGCTAAGGCGAAAGAACTCAGCTGCATACTCGTCCACCGACGAGTTCCCCTGCACTAGACCCACGAACTGGCCCTCCAATGCTGTAAGAGCTACGTCCGGGAAGAACTTCTCCTTGAAGAGCCTCCGAAAGTTCTTCCATGTCAGCCCTCTCACCGACGCACGGGGATCCGTACGGTACCATGTCAGCACAATATCGAAGAATCGGCTGGCTGCGGCCGAAACCCAAAGTGCTCTAGGAAGCTCTGCCAGCTCCATGCTTCGCTGCACGTCCTCTAGCCAGGCGTCTGTATAAAGGATGCCCTCCGTGCCCGTAAAGTCCCTGGAGCTCATCTTCCTAAAGTCTAATACTGTCCCTGGCCTGGACTGCTGCTGATACGGTTGCTGGCCAGTAGGGCCCTACACCGTACCCGGTGCCACTCTCTTCACTGCTGCCAGTGCAAGCTGATGCGAGTTCTCCATACTCTGTCTCAGCATCTCGATCTGACGGTGTGATGCCTCCGATTGGCACTACGACGCCTCTGCCTGGGCCCGCTGTGTCTCCATCATCTGCTGAAGGATAAGGAAACATATGATGTGTATCCGTCGGTATCGATGGTGGTGGCGGCAGTATCTCTGGAACAACGGCCGTAACCCTCTGGGATGGAGGTGGTAGACCTCCCTGTGCAACTGCCAGGGCCTCTGGGATAGTGGAATCACTGGAGGCAGTCTCGTGAACCTCCTCCTCAGCCTGATCAGATCTCTCAGGCAAGCTACTCGATCCGGTAGCCTGCGGGTACGTCTTTGTCATCCTGGAGACGAATTGAAACAAAGAGATCAATATGGCATATGAGTATATTTATCAAAGAAGGACAGTTAATTTAATACAAGGTGAATAATCATGATAATCAAAAGATCGAAAATTTTCCTAGGTGTGATTGAGAAACTCCTATCATGTCCTAGGTCCTACGTCCTAATTACAGGCTCGTAATTAGTACTCTAAGTCGAGCACCATTACGAGATCGCACTAATTGTGACACATGACCTGCATGGGCCACCACAAAAATGTGTCACGACCCGCACCCTTATGAGGGGCACGAGCACGTGGGTACGTCCAGCCTACGCCGCAGTATCGACAGTAGAACGCTGTATATAACGCCTGTAAATACTACGACTAACAGTATAAAGGTACCTGTACAGTATATACTCTTCGAATGGAGGTGACATATCAATACAGTCTCAATCACAGAATAAAACTAAGGTAGATAGCTCAGAAAGAGAACATGTGATAGATGAAAGAGTAAATAAGTCCAGAGTCCAATACAAGTCCAGATATATACAGCATCACAGGGTCTCAAAATATAATATAGAAGCTACAGTCTGATAAAGCTAGCTGGATCGCAGTCCAGTCAAACCAAGCTAATCTACACTACTCTGGAAGTACAAAATCTAGTGGCTCTACTATAAGGTCGCAATCCAAGGCTACTCCATCTGACTCGAGCCCATAATAGGTCGAGCAGTCCGACTCAGAATCATCTATAATATATCATAACGGTATCCTGTCAGGAAAATGAGTAAGTACAAGTACTAACAGCAGTTCCATGTGAATTGACAAATTCTATAAGAGACAGTATAATGAACTACAAGACAAAGATATATGAAGACTTGGGAACTGTTCGGAAGCCGAGTTACAACCCTTAAACCAAACAAGGACCGGGGTTGTAACTCTTCTCCCGAGCAGAACTTAGTCTCCAATCAAGGTACAATGTAAAGGCATGTAGAGCATGTGAGTAACTATATATCATACATAGTGAGAGAGTACTGAATGTAGAACAGAACAGGATATATGATAAGAATAAGTAAATATAAAATGTGCCTCGAATATTATAGCCTAATGTGATCGGTATGGGTCAAGAATCAGGCTTCTAGCCGACCGGCTACAAGTACGTGGACTCGGCCCGGCCGGGATGGTAAGCTAGGGAGCAAGTAGTAGCACAGGTCAGGCTATACCCATCGTGAGGTAAGAGTATAGCTATGATACAAGAAGTAACTCAAGGTGGGCATTGATCACACTAACTATAAAATTCCCTATTTCTCGAATAGTATACGGATCCGGACATAGCACGTCATGACGCGGGATTCCCTAAGAGGGGAGCAAGTCCTCTTCAGGAATCGGCGTCAGTACAAGTACAAGAATCAAGACCAAGCAAGTACCAAAATCCTAAGAAATCCAGGAATGACATCTCATGACAGGAATCCGACAATACTAGTCCGTGAACTATCGTGACTGAGAATCAAGTAAGATACTACGACTGAATCGGATATAGCAGATATCAAGACAATAAAAACTATCAGTGAATGTACTCGCCTGCTGTCCTGAGCTGTAGGGTATATCAATGCTCAGAGCGGTAATCAGAAACATAAAGATGAGATACTGTATGTTAATTTAGGTTTAAACAAGTTTAAGAATGATTCACAATGAATGATATGCAATCTAGGTCAAACTAGGTCTCACTGTGTCACATTAAGTCTTGTCAAGTCAAATCTAGGTCAAATCAAGTTATATCAAGTCAATCTATGTCAGACCAAGTCAACCCTAGGTCATACCAGTCATCACAGGTCAAAACAAGTCAAAGAAAGTCAAACGGGGTCAAGAGTTGGCCTACAGTTGACTTTTGGTCAACTGGTCAACCCTGGTTAACTCTGGTCAACTCTAGGTCAACCCTAGGTCAAACTGGTCAAATATTGACCAATAGTTGACTTTTGGTCAACTGGTCAACTCTGGTTTGGATTTGGTCAAATCTAGACAAAGTGTTGACTCACGGTTGACTTTTGGGTAAAAAGTAACTCTGGGTCAACCGAGCCAAAATCGGCTCAAATATGACATTTGTAGGGTGTACCCAACATGCCACCCAAGTTTCAAGTCAATCCGACTACCCGAACTCCGTATCTCGAAATTACCCGATTACCCCTTAACATTTACCCTTAAACCGTTCTAACTTGACGCCAAGTGGCTTTCCCTTAGGAATTCTACTCCGTGCTTTCTAGGTTAGTAGGGTACTAGCCTATACAACCATTACCTACCAAGTTTTCTAGGGTAAGTGGACATCCAGTCCATCTTGCGGTCCGAATCGTCCGTTTACCCGTTATCTTGAATATTTCAAGATACGGGATGGTACGGTGCGATACCGACTCCCCAAACCCACATGCAACCCCGATTCCCACTCCGAAGCCTAACCACAAAATCTAAATCACATTATCTAAGTCCCCTCCAAGTTTCAACGCGTTCCGAATCACGGAACTCGATTTCACCCCTTAACCAAAATCCTACTTAACATTCACTCACTCATTCAAACCCATTTTCCACACTCTCTTGGGACAAGTTCTTGGGGCTATTTTAGTGGGTCAAATAGTTGTCTAAATAGCTAATATATAGGGGTATATATATACATATATATGGGTATATAGTGGGGATCTTAGGGGCTAAAAGGGGGGTGGTTTGGGGGTGCTCTGCTGTCCCTACTGCTGCTAACTGCTGCTGCTATTGCAGCTTGCTGCTGCTGCTACTACTGCTGCTTTGCTGCTGTTAGGGGGGAAAACAGCCCCCTAGCCCCCCCCTGGTGCCTTGGTTGCTCCCCCTTTCTTCCTCTCATTCCTCCTCTAATTCTATCTCAAAACTCTCTCAATTCCTCTCTATAATCTCTATTCTTCTTCTATAATTCTCCCTCTCTAACTCTCTAATATATATCACTCACACACACACAACTAATTCTCATTCTCCCCTCTCTATATACAATGACACTCACACTAATATATATACATGATCACACACACACACATATATATACCTACACATATATATATATATATATATATATATATATATATATATATTATATATATATAGACACACACACATATGTATCTATATATATGGACACTCACACACACACACACATGGACACACACTCTCACATGGACACACACACTCATGACACAACTATCACTCTCCTCTACACACACACAAATACATATATAAATACACACACATAAATACACATGTATATATATATATATATATATATATATATATATATATATATATATATATATATATATATATATATATATATATATATATATATATATATATATAGACACACACACATATGTATCTATATATATATGGACACTCACACACACACACACATGGACACACACTCTCACATGGACACACACACTCATGACACAACTATCACTCTCCTCTACACACACACAAATACATATATAAATACACACACATAAATACACATGTATATATATATATATATATATATATATATATATATATATATATATATATATATATATATATATATTTATATATATATATATATATATATATATATATATATATATATATATATATATATACCACTCTAAAAAGAATAAAACCATAATTAATCCTTAAACTAGAATTTAAGAAAACCTACAAAATCTAGGGTCAACTTGTAGAGAATGATCCCCTCTCTAATTTATGTGATGGAATAAATGCAAAAAGACGAATTAAATGAGAGTTAAAGGATTACCTAATTTGAAGATTTTGAGGAAGAAGGAGTTGGAAGAAAGAAATGAAGAGAGAGAGTGGTAACTTAGTGATGAAGAAAGGAGAGGTGGAGGGGGACTATATGACCAGCCATGTAAGGGAGGGTAGGGGCACTTGTAATTACAAGTTTGCCCCTCCCTTGCCTTCTAGGCTAAGTTAAATCAATTTTTGGGTTTTGGGATTAGCAAAAATTAAACAAAAATTATAATTAAGCTTAGATACTTATATGGGATTAGTCCAAACTCCTAATCCTAAAAGTTGAGTATAGGTGGGCCATGGTTAATTAACATGCTAATTACGGCTCAAGTCAAAATTCCCCAGGGTCCCGAATTAACTCGGAATACGATGAAATTCGAACCCGACTCCTATAATAATTAAATAATAATATTCATGAAATAAAATTTCCAAAAATATTATAAAATAGGAAAATTACCATTTTACCCCTAACTTGGAAAAGTGAGGGTGACAAACAGGTCACGAACACGAAAATATATTGGTCACGAACAACATGCAAGAATCTATAACTACTATCTCGTGTGACAAGCGTGTCAAGAATTAACATGATATAAATGTAAAACAATATTAAATATAAGAAGTATAGAGATAATCAAATATGAAAACAATCAGAGATGTACTCGCCTGAGGTCCTGTGCTGGTGAAACTGACAATACTATACCACTCAATGAGCCACAATCAGTCAACACATGCAGAAGTCTCTGGATGCTGAAATAAATATTACCAACGTTTTTAGAACACTCAAATTAGCTTGAATTGCCTGTCCCTAAGTCTAATTCTGGATACAGGGGCAAAACGGTAATTTTGGGTCAAAACGGTGTCCGCCGTTGGACCCGCTTTGCACCGAAAAGTGTGCCAGAGTCAATGGTCTCTAAAGTCATCAAACTACATGTCAACAGGTCTAGTTTTTTCGATACGAACCCAACCGTATGTCCAAAGTTGGATTCTGGAGGGCCGTGCACAAAATTGCCCATTGAGTCAGACCGTGGGGCCCGCAAAACGGCGATCCAATCAACTATCTCAGAATTGGACTAAACTTAGCATACAGGACCAAAAAAATGATACGGTCCTGTTGGTGCAAGTTTTGTCTAGATCTGACGAACGTGCACAAAGTAATTGAGAAATTTGTAAAGGGACCGATACGGTAAATTTCGACGGATGCACATCAAATTCGTCCCGCACACGCGACCAAATTAAATTCCGTCAAAGCCCACACGTCCATGAAGCCGATATGCACCTTTCGATATTTTCAGTTCGCGACCACGTCGCCCGAATTGGCGGGACGCACGTCGTATCGAAGAATTTTATTGTTTTTAAAACAGGTTTTTCATGAACTTCGGGATCCGATTTCTCGGCGCGTAGCCGATGAAATTGACTTCTGCGAATTGGATTGTGGAGCCCTACATGTTGTCTATAACTGACTTTAATTGGTTTTCTAAGATTCCTAACATACATATCATAAAATGCCTACCAAGTTGAGTCTTTGGGACGGGTTCCTGTCCTGTTTTAAACAGGTTTTTCGATCGATTTGGGTCGATTTTCTGGGCAACATAGATTTCCTAAAATCAGACTAATTGCTGGGAATCGAAGGTGTATATATCGGGATTTTACCAGAAGATATGGCTCGAAAAATAATCAAGCGACGAGTGTGGATTTCGACCACGAAGTTGAGGTGATTCCCTGCACGTGTTGCTGCGGCTGCCCTGTTCCAGGTCGTGCGCGGCCTTACTGTATATATATATATATATATATATATATATATATATATATATATATATACATATATATATATATATGTGTGTGTGTGTGTGTGTGTACCCGCAGTTCCTCTCGGGTTCAGTCGGTTGGAAGGGTGGGGGCTCGGTTTACTTGTGTACTGGGTTGCTGCTTTGGTTGTATGGGGAGGTTGGGCTGTCCTCTATGGGCTGGGTTGCGATTTCCTTAACAATTAATATATATCTATTTATATATACACATACACACATATTATATTATATATAGATATATACATACACATTTATATATACACATATATGTATACATGGTAATATATATATATTTATATATACACATATATGTATACATGGTAATATATATATTTATATATATACAAATACACACATATTATATATATATATATATATATATAGATATATATATATATATATATATATATATATATATATATATATATATATATATATATATATATATTATATATATATATATATATATATATTATATATATATATATATATATATATATATATATATATATATATATATATATATATATATATATATATATATATATATATATATATATTTATATACATGGGTGTAAATGTGTATATATATATACACATACATGTATACATGGTAATATATATATTTATATATATACACATTTACACCCATGTATATATTTATATACATTATTAAATTCTAGAAATATTTAGTGCTTTTATATAGAAGGCACATAAATATATTTAGAATTTGATAATGAATAAATAGATTCATGTAGAAGGCAAATAAATATATATAGAAGGCACATAAATATATGGAAGGCAAATAAATTCTATGTTAATTAAATAAATAAATAAATAAATAATGTATAGGATGAAATGTAACACTAAAAGTTTTGGAAGATAATAATATATACCAGTAGACATATATATATATATATATATATATATATATATATATATATATATATATATATATATATATAGTCTAATACCATATTGCACAAAGGTAGCTAAGGAAATTATATATTATATTTTCTCAAAGTAAGTAGAATCAAAATAGAAAATATTGTGCATATTCTATTTATATCCCGTTAACAGAAAATACGTCATGTATTATAAAATAAGCTACAATTACATGTACAAATCTATATATCTACATGGACACCGTTGGTCGTGTTGCATGACAACATGGGCTTGGGCTCAGTTCGGGTCCAGTTTAACTAGTTTAGTACAACCGGGTTTCCTAAAATTCAATAATCTAATTAATAAATAATTAAAACGTCCTATAGGGGTTAAGTCGCAACTTGGTCTGGTTTTCCTAGTTAGAATAATCCTATGCCTCGGCTTTCCCTTATTATGGTAAATACTAGTCAAAACACGCCACTGTACTATCCGTGCCATGATTCCTGGTCACCTTGTACTCCAATTTCTAACCATGACTAAATCATCTACCGTAATAATTAACTAAATAATTATTTCCAAAAATATAAAATCACCATTCAATTAAAATAATAATAATAAAAATATTTAAAATTTTCGGGAAGGGGAGCTACAAATCTAACCACCTTAAAAATAATTTCGTCCTCGAAATTCTAATTCATAATATTTCTTAAAATTCTAATTCTACAATTACCTTAATCTCCTCAATTTAATTCCCCAAAATATTTTATAACATTCTCTAGCCATTTTATAACTCCGAATACTTGAGAACTTCTACCCACATTTGGTCACACTACTCCATCAAATCTCCTGTCGCTAAACTTTATAATCTTTCAACTAATTGCTAAAATTTCTATCGATAGATATCTACTGCATATGGCATCTTTAATCTTCTCCTATCTATCCAGCAACCCAAAATTTAACAAGCACAAATTTACACAAGTAGCTAAGAAATATTGATAAATTCTAATAAGCATGGCCATTCGTCGCTCTTAAATAGGAAGGAGAGAAAGATAAGGAAGAATAATCGAGAGCAAATATGAAGTTTCAAGAGCGGTAGAGAGTATCCAATGATGCAACTAAAAATAAAGTTTATGAACTATTGACTTATTTGCTAGATTGGGCTACTCTAGTCCAGTCACCTGCTAAATCGAAGAACCCTTCGTTCTTAGAGGGGCTTGCAATCCATGCAATACAGAAGTTCCGTTCTCGAAATTAATCTGAACAAGGTTTCAAAATAGATCGGAATTTTGAGAGATCAATATTGTGATCTTTTCTGTGGTTATTTATACACACGAGCAAGGGATCTAAATACCATACAAGATCGAATCGCGACTTCCAGGTAGATGGAATAAAGGTTACAAATGACTTCACATTCTAAAAGGTAGAGACTACATAATAGGTATAGGGACCTATTTCAAATAGTTCGGTCTTATAGTCCAAATACGATGGTATGTATGGATGGGTTTTACTGGGTCTCAATGGGTTCCCTATCTAAACGTCACCCGTTGGTTGGATGAACCTTGGATTTCAATCTATATTGACGGGACAAGATCCCAACTATTTCTACTAGGTTAGGGTAACCTAGAGTAGGCTTCCACCCAAGTGGTTGAGCTAGTTGCCAGTCAGGTTGGTTAGCTAGGTTCCTAAAGCCTTCAGTGACTTTTGTGTTTAAGTAGCACATGAGACCTCAATTGGGTGGCACACTAGTGGCATGTGCGTAGTGGGCTTCGAGTAGGTCACAACCATATATTGGGTCCAGGAATTGAGTCGAAGTTGAAGCTCTAATGGAAGTCGGAAAGTATACCGGTATTACGATAAGGGTTATAGCTAGTCATTTTGACCTGAAAGTCGTACTATAAAAATAGAGTACCAGGGGACGTGTTTGAGTGGGATATGATATACCTAGATGAAGGTGGACTTGTCTAGGTCTTGCATATAAAATTCGTTGGAAGGTAACAGCTGGTCTCGTACTTCGAATATTAATGACATGGCCGGGGGCACAAAATGATCTAAATGGGAAGTGGAAGTCCAAGGGGCACTAATTATCATCCTAATGGAAATTATTCCGATCAATCGGTAATCTTCATATATCCTAAAATTTTAGGGCTTACAGTTACCCACCCTAGAAATAAGGTAAAAAGAATTTCAAAGTTCGGATATTGTACATCGACTCTTGCTAATAAAGAATAAGGAACGACGTACGAGATACGGTAGATATAAGTCAAGTCAAGGGTCGTTCCTTACTAAATAGAAAATGAGTGTGTACAAGGACACATGGTCGATAAAATAGAAAGATCTACTCGTCAATAGTATACAAGAGTTATCGACGGGATAACCAGCTCTAAGGCACATCATATGAAAAGGTTCCTAACAACTGGGTCATGAACTTCTATGTGTGTCAAACCTGCCAGACTATTATCACAAGGGTACTTCTATTTAAAGCAAGCTTCAACAAATAATTAGAAGCTCACAATATTTGGTCTCCTGAGGATAGGTAGTCTCCTAGGTTGGCATTTGATCAAGGGAAAGATCCTAATCATTCTCATACTCCAATGACTAGAAGATCATGATAGCAGGTTTAGGGTCGAAGGGAGGACGAGTAACTCAAGACAAGGTTCTAGTCACATGGCTGGCCGATGGTAGCTACGCTTGCGCATATAACTATCATAGCCATAGGGATACTCTGTATCTATCTATCAATTACGAGCTTTCGTCTTTCCAATCAGTGAAAGGCAAAAATGATAACGAGTTCAAGAGAGATGTCACTGAATACAATTACGTGATTCAAAGGCGAATGTATAATTCAAGAGGAATTGTCAATGTAGTCGCGGATGAGATCATGATACCTCTATATCTCAATCCACGTAGGATAATTAAATGAAGAGTAAACCAAATGTGTCATGGTTGATCAGACCGTAATACACTGATTCTGATTAGACAATATGTAAGTAGGCATCCCCAATAAACATATGTCTTGAATCAAGCTCGATAAAAGAATAAGCTTGCAAAAACCAGGTCGTAATAGCAGCATTGGTCAAGAGAGTCAAAATATAAATATGCGAGATTTTGAAAGGAGGCACAAGTAGTTCGAGTTTTGTGAGAATTAAAACTTTACCTGGTGTTATTGCTTATACAGTCATCCTACTATCTTCTATCCATAAGGCCTTAGTCGACTAATGGGTTATGGACCTCTACATTCTATATTCTAGGTAAACCTATTAGTTTCAGTCAATTACCTTGTCAATAGATCACAAGGACTACGTAATGCTAGGTTGGGAGACATGTCACCCAACTTATAGAATTTCCAGTAATTTGGCTTTGGATCTTATGGGACACACAGGGCACCTTTTTATTCTCTATAGTATCCTAAACTTGTAATCACGTCTGAAGTCATTTCACCAAGAATTATGCCTCGTCCGTATACTCTGGCTGTGGCAAACCCTTGGTTCTGTGATTCAAATGTGATAGGCTATCAGATACTCTACCTTACATTGGCATAAGGGCCCAAAGAGATCAACGAAGATATAGTTTTAGTAATGTTCCATAAACTACAATTCTTCGAAATGATTTTCGACTCTATGGGTCGTGCCTCGAGATTTGTATACGAATAACAGAATCATAAATTATAAACTTAATTCCTTACAACAAAATAGGACTTTAAATAGGCAAATCTAACTTATGATATAAGGTTTATATTTAATAGAGCAAAAGAAAATTGAACAGTTTATCAAGATCAAAGCCTTAATTCTAGGAAAGTCTAACTAACCAAGTGAATAATATATCCACATTGGATCATATCGTCATATCAAAAGTAATAGTGTATCTATAGAGATCTGGCAAGCTATCTAAATTCAATAATTTCTTATCTAAATTGCATGGCCTATCTGACAACCTTAACTACCCAACGGTCAATTTGAACAAGGGACTCCTAGTCCTAGTCATTCTCTTAAATTGATTCAATCCTAATCGTGAATGAGCATTTCCTAGTCACAGGCTCGCAGTAGTAAGACTAATAGGGTACCACCATGAGTTCGCACAATTTGTGAAAACTAACCTGCATGGGCCACCACAAAAACTTGTCACGACCCGCACCCGCTTTTCGGATACGAGACGTGTCCAAGCCAGCCAACGTCGTAGAGTCGGTGGTAGAACGCTGTCAAGCCCACAAGAAATAAATGCTCAAAATAAAATTTATTGCTCATTCACATTTCTAAATTTATTACAATCATTTATAATATTTATATTTTAAAGAAAATACAAAGTTCTCACAATTAATGAAAATGATACAACTGCTATCTATTTCTAGGTTTCTGTCTGCAAGTACACTCGTATCTTCCAAGCTAAGTGAAGCCACAGCTAACCTGAAAAATGTTGGTTTTCAGTCAGGAATGGAACGAGTACAATCTCATAACAGAATCAATAAATGACGAAATCCATAAATCTGTAATAATACTGAGATACATGATAAGGGATAAACAGGAATCATGGTAGGAATCATACGAGTAAAATCAGGAAGACCTGGTACACAAGACATACAATGACAAGAAAACTGTAATGTAACAAGACTATATCTAACCAGTGATTTGAAATACACTTTCGACATGTAAACGGCTAAGGGGTAAATTGGCACCCCGCACGTGAGTTGTGCGACTGCTATCAGGCAAGAATAAACATTTTATGGATATTTGTGGGTATGTTTACATGTCTACAAATGTACTTCCCCGCCCGGCTAGTACCCGTTGATTCAGACAGGTCACGAACACGAAAATATATTGGTCACGAACAACATGCAAGAATCCATAACTATTATCTCGTGTGACAAGCGTGTCAAGAATCAACATGATATCAATATAAAACAATATTAAATACAAGAAGTATAGAGATAATCAAATATGAAAACTATCAGAGATGTACTCGCCTGAGGTCTTGTGCTGGTCAAACCGACAATACTATACCACTCAATGAGCCACAATCGGTCAACACATACAGAAGTCTCCGGATGCTGAAATAAATATTATCAACATTTTTAGAACAGTCAAATTAGCTAGAATTGCATGTTCTTAAGTCCAATTCTGGACACAGGGGCAAAACAGTAATTTTGGGTCAAAACGATGTCCGTCGTTAGACCCGCTTTGCACCGAAAAGCGTGCCAGAGTTAACGGTCTCTAAAGTCGTCAAACTATATGTCAACATGTTCCGATTTTTCGATACGAATCCAACCGTATGTCCAAAGTTAGATTCCGACGGGTCGTGCACAAAATCGTCCGTTGAGTCGGACCATAGGGCCCGCAAAATAGCGATCCGATCAACTGTCTCAGAATTGGACCAAACTTGGCATACAGGACCAGAAAAATGATATCGTCCTATTGGCATAAGTTTCTGTCTCTATCTGATGAACGTGCATAAAGCAATTGAGAAATTTACAAATGGGCCGATACGGTAAATTTCGACGGATACGCATTAAATTCGTCGCGCAGATGCGACCAATTTGAATTCCGTCAAAGCCTACACGTCCACGAAGCCAATACGCACCTTTCGATGCTTTCGGTTCGCGACCACGTCGTCCGGATTGGCGGAACGTACGTTGTATCGAAAATTTTATTGTTTTAAAATAGGTTTTTCATGAACTTCGGGATCCGATTTCTCGGCGCGTAGCTGATGAAATCGACTTCGGCGAATTGGGTTGTGGAGCCCTACATGTTGCCTCGGGATTTTACCTGAAGAGATAGCTCGAAAAATAATCAAGCGACGAGTGTGGCTTTCGACCATGAAGTTGAGGTGATTCCATGCACGTGTTGCTGCGGCTACCCTATTCCAGGCCACGGGGCCTTGCTGTCGCCAATCGACGGCCGACCCCCGGCAAGCCTGTGCGGCGCGCACGCGTGCGCAGGGGAGGGGGCGAGTCGGGGTAAAGAATTAGGGTTTTCGATCGATACTACCCCTCTCGCGTATATATATATATATATCTATGTGTACCCGCAGTTCCTCTCTGGTTCAGTCGGTTGGAAGGGTGGGGGCTCGGTTTACT
>JANAVB010043418.1:17352165-17403147 GCA_029216955.1 Iris pallida | reverse complement strand
TTTTTCCTCACAAATATCCAGCTTTAGGGATTTCTCATCTCTGCTCCTATTTCACTAATGACAGCCCTGACCTCCACAAATTCACGATTAACTGTGCACTTCAGTTGAGCATAATTGAGCATCACTCCCCCCCCCCCCCCCCCCCCCCCCCCCCCCCGCTTATTTCATCTTGTCTATATATATTAACTAAAGCAATGATCTACTCGAGAAACATCGCAGCCACGATGAAATCTCAGGCTTGCATCCAAGTACAACTTACCATGCGAAAGAATGATTTTGAAGCAAAATAGAGGCAAGAGCTTTCAACTATCTCCTGCTGTGTGCAGTTTTATCTTGCTAAGGCTTGCAAGTTCTTCGATCAGCTTTCTCTCATCACTAGTCAGCCTCTTTGGGATCCACCTGCAATCTCACCAATTGTTGATCTCCCCTCATGTTTTCTTCCCGATACAAGGAACTCCTTTCTTTGCCATCACTAGTGTGGTGCTCGGTTGTGTTCCAGTCGGAATCTTCAGGTCCACCATACCATCCACTTTTGGGACCTTGATCATGGTCCCTAAATTGCATCAGTATATGGAACCTTGCACGTGTAGAGGATGTCAGTACCATCCCATCTTCAAGAATGGGTCCGATAGGACTTCAATGAATACATAGAGGTCACCAGGCTCACCGCCTCTTCTCCCAGCACTACCTTCTAACCGCACCCTCAATCGACAGCCGGAATCCACTCCCAGCACGAAGCTTTAAGCTAATCCTTTTTTTTTCCTTACTCGCCCATCCCCTCTACAGGTATTACATGTAGTAAGAGACTCCCCAGTCCCACCACAGGTAGAAACATGTTGTAACCTGCTGAAAGACACCTAAAGGTGTCCTGACTGTGGAAATTACCTGTCTTTGGCCTCCACATGTGCTACATTTGGTCGCTTTTGTGCTAGATTTGGCACCCAGAGCCATCGCAGGTGCTGCAACTCTCCAGCCTGGTTACCTCAATCTCTTTTTCCACACCAAATACTGCTTCTTTGAAGTTAAGGACGAGGCTATAGCTTTCGTCATCACCCTGCATTGGCCTGTTGCGAGCAGCTCTGCTTCCGTGCATTCCTCCCATTCCGCCCATGCTTTCAAATAATGACTTGAATATATCGAATGGATTGCTTAAATCCCCCATGCCCGTACCAGAGCCTTTCAAACCGGCTTCTCCATATCCATCATACAGAGATATCTTCTCGTCATCCCGCAGCACCTCGTAGGCATTGCTAATATCTTTGAATTTTTATTCTGCTCCAGATTCTTTGTTCAATCTGGATGATAGCTTCTGGCAAGCTTCCGATAGTCACTTTTTATTTCAGATTTACTTGCATTTTTGGATTGACATCTGGATGACAGCTTCTGTTCTGCTCCAGATTCTTTGTTCACGTCTGGATGATAGCTTCTGTTCTGCTCCAGATTCTTTGTTCACATCTGGATGATATCTTTGAATTTTTGTTCTGCTATATGGTCACTTCCGCCTTCACACACACACACACATATATATATAAATAAATAAATTATATATATATATATATATATATATATATATATATATATATATATATATATATATATATATATATATATATATATATATATATATATATATTTGGATTGACATCCAGCTTACCTATGAGGATTGAAGAACCTGTAGAAGGGCATGCAACAGAATGACCAACAGGGGATGCTTTGATTATGATTCGTAGAAAATAGAGAAGGAGGTGATGTTGAAATTTGTTGGAGTTGTTGATCTCGTGGCGAGGTTTGTATCTCGTGGCTATAGGTCAAGCATTTAGACGTAGATGGTATTGCAGTTGGATGTCCACTAGTTTAATCCCATGTCAGGAAGGTAGTGGAAGGGTTAAAATCTTATACATGTATCTGGTCGACTATATGATCTATTAACATTAACCTTTCTGGTCATATATAAAATGCTCTCTCTCAATGTTATTATACCTCCATAGATGATTCTCCTTGATTTGGTTGCCAATAAGAGCTATAAGGTCTAAATATATGGGAAGTCTCTTATAATATAACTCAACAGTTATGTACATTGGGAGAAACTAAGATTTTGTAGGAACACCCAGTTGTGCTGCATTTACTCCTCAGACGTCTACTTTATTCTAGGAGGCGCAGATGTATTCCTTGTAGACATTATATATAACTCTAATTGATATTTACATCTGTTGTAACTCATCTCATTATGGTGAATCATGGTGACTCTTCATTTTGTAACTCATGACTCTTCATTTTGTAACACCTAAGTGACCTTTCATTATGTAACTCCCAACCTCTCTCTTCCTATATAAAGAGAGGTTGGGATAGCTTGTAGATAGATGGATACATATTGAGATATATTGATATACATTGAGAGGTTGAGCTAATTGTCCACACAACACGTTATCAGCACATTGCTCGTGCAACGCCGGAGACCCGACGTACCGCTCACCTCGCCGTCCGCCGACCGTTGCCTCGCGCGCAACCCGTCGCTCGTCGCCGATCCCGCGTATCCGCGCGGGTCCTATCCGATTCCGCGGTTTCCGTACAACGACGGTAACCCTTAATTTCTTCTTAAGAATATTTTCTAAGAAATATTTGCTAGTAAACTGATTCAGCAAGAATATTTTTCTAAGAAATATTTGCTAGTGAAATATTTTTCCGGACAGTAAATTTTTTTTCCCTACCAGAGAGTACAGAAAAATATAATATGACATTGGTGACAAATATAGTTCATAGATATTCTCTTGTCTGTACATATACAAAGTTAGAAGACTCCCGGGGAGAAGTTGTAAAAAGAATACATTGAGTTTCTCTCATCATAGATTTTTCAAAGCATACTTGCCTGATGCAAAGTTACTATTGTTAATAGTCGTGCATAGTCTTTCACATTTAGAGAAATATGCTGACTCATATACTGCATTGAAGGTGCCATGCTATGTTTCTTTCAAAATGTAAATAATAAGCATCTTTCCTGAAATTTCAGTTTTGACTAACATGTTTCCATTTTTTTTTCTTAAAAGAAGTTATCTATTTCATTTTCAGTATGCAGCAAAAGAACTTCAGAAAATAAATTTTGCTTATGATTTTTAACTTTGCTATAATCTAGCCTTTAGCGTACTAGTTTTTTTTTTTTTGAAAAAAAAACATATTTGTTAGTTAATTTCTGAGGAAATAAATTTTTGATAGCAAATTTTCATGTTGAAAAAGAAAATTTAGATGCTAACATTTATTTTGGTAATGATGGATTTGGAGCGCCCCGGCGAGCGCCACAATGCCATCTGCGTCCCGACAAGCACCTCAGTAGCATTTTTCTTTATGTTACTCAGTGAATTATTGTAACAAATGGGTAGTAAAAAAATTGTATTTTTTTCTCGCTATTTTTTTGGCGTCGCTTCATTAGACGTCGGAAAAATAGTTGACATTTTTTTGGTGCCGCTTGCTTAGGCACCAATTCTTTTGTGTGTTATTGCATGCTTATGTTGTACGTTTTTTTTAGCGTAATGGCGTGGAAATTGAAAAATTGTCTTGGCTACTTAAACAAATTCTGGCACCGCCAAATTTGGGCCTCCTAAAAATAACCTTTTTGGTTAATAATTTTTCAAAGGCAACGCTCATTTTGAGCACGCAATAATTGTGATCTATTTTGCACAGTTCGCAAATAGCGTGAATTTCTTGAAAAATCTTATTTATTCTTATATTTGACAAAAATTTTACGAAGTCTCTCCGAATAGGCTCACCTATTTGGGTATGTTGTCAGAAAGAACTTGGGGCTTGGTTTTTAAGTGGTCCCCGGTGACCCTCCTCCCTCATTTTCCCGCCTGGTCATATTCACGTAGAGCTACTGAAAGGGGTTGACCGAATATTATTTTTTGCTCAAATTGTATTTATAATTATGCATTTTTGCAAGAAACTTATTGACCTCTCTATATCGGCCCGTCGATCGATATAAATTTTTAAACAAAAATCATTTTTTTCAAAACTGTTGTTTTTATTTACGATTGTTTGTTGTTGCTTATACAAACCAAATCCATATAAACCTGTCGTTTCATATGTTGACTGATCAAGATTTTTTCTCCTGTTGTAGAAAAATGTCGATCAAGATTGATTTTTTCATCCTTGAAGCCTCTGGCAAGAACTACTTGGACTGGATGCAAGACATCCAGAACCATCTAGATGCGCAGGGCCTCTTGGACGTCATCTATAACGAGGAAGAGCGTGAAGTGGAAGTCACTCGCTCAATGAACGCCAAAGCGATGATTCTATTCCGCAGGCATTTATCTGACGCCATGAAGTCGGAGTTCATTGAAATCTCCTCGCCGAAGACGCTTTGGGACTCTCTGAAAGAGCACTTCGACCACCAAAAGACCATATGGCTACCTGAAGCACGCCATGGCTGGTTGAACCTGCGCTTCCAAGAATTCAAGAGTGTAACTGATTACAACAATGAAGTCTACAGGATTCGATCACTTCTCCAATACTGCGGTGAGATATTAACCGACAGTGATCTATTGGAGAAAACATACACCATATTTCCTTCCACTGACAACTTGCTCCAAAAGCAATACCGTCAGTCTAAGTTCACCAAGTTTTCCGAGCTCATCACCCAGCTTTTACTAGACGAGAAGAACAGTCTCATTTTAATGAGAAACAACAATTCTCGTCCTGCTGGAACAAAGGCAATTCCAATGCCTGATGCAAACGCTCTCCGTGGACCAAATTCACGGTGGAAACGAGACAAGGGCCAGTCGTCCCAGCCAAGGAACAGAGGCGAGTTTAAGCCTCGCCACCCAAAGCGAGGTTCTAACAAGAACCAAGGACCTTTGACTCCTAGGCAGTCTCATGGTAAGAACCAACGGGCCAGTCGTCCCAAAGCGAGAGTGGAAGGCCAAGCGCCTACTCTCTGCTACAAATGTGGTGCTTATGGTCATATGCAACGGACTTGCAGGGCGACCCCCCAAGAAATTGATAACTATCACAAGGGACGCCGGGCCGAAGCAAATCTGGTCAACGAGTGCGATAATCTAAATCTTGAGACCCCCAATTTGTAGCAGAAATGGAAGAATGAATCTCTATTATCTCTCTATATTTGATTTAAGTCATGAAACTTTTGGTGGTTTGTATTTTCTGTTTTTCTCGATAAATTAAAGTTCTATTTTGAGCACTTTCCTCAAACGTGTGACAAACTTTAATTTTCTTTACTTATAGGCATGGACCACAGGGCAGTAGATTGTCTGGTTGATAGTGGAACGACTCACACTATCTTGAGAGATAAATCATACTTTATCTCCTATACGCCTAAAGTAACCTCAGTGACAACCATTTCGGGACCCTCAACCCTTGTTCAAGGTTTTGGCAAAGCCCGTTTTTCGTTGTCCAATGGTACTCCCGTTGAAGTATCAGAGGCCTTATATTCTCCAAGGTCCAGTCGTACCTTACTGAGTTTTAAGGATATTCGAGAAAACGAATTTCATGTTGAAACTGCTCGAGAATATGGCTTCGAGTATCTTTTCATTACCTCCACTCTGTACGGCCAAAAGCGTATCTTGGAGAAGTTGAAATGTCTTTCAAGTGGTTTGTATCTCACTACGATACAACACATCGAGAGTAATCTCATCATTCGTCGAGCGCCAGTTGATGAGAGGACTTTTATGCTATGGCATGACCGGCTGGGTCATCCGGGTCAAAATACGATGCTTCGTACTATAAATGCATCACATGGGCATCCTCTTGGAGGAAAGAATTTTGTTATAAATCCGAAAAGCCTATGCCAAGCTTGCTCGATTGGGAAGACGAATCTCAAGCCACTCCATGTGAAACCTACGAGATTGGTTTCCCAATTCTTTGAAGAATTCATGGAGATATTTGTGGACCAATCCAACCAACATGCGGACCATTTAAATACTTCATGATTTTGGTTGATGCATCGTCTAGATGGTCACACGTAGTGTTGTTGTCCACCCGAAATGCAGCGTTTCCTAAACTCCTCGCCCAGATCATTAAGTTAAGGGCTCACCATCCGGATTATCCGATAAAGTCTATTAGACTTGATAATGCCGCGGAGTTTACATCGAAGACTTTCGATGATTATTGCATGACTTTGGAAATAAATTTTGAACACCATGTTGCGTATGTTCATACCCAAAATGGCCTAGCGGAAGCTTTTATAAAGCGACTGCAAGTGATAGCGCGGACCTTGGTTATGCGCATCAAACTCCCACTATCTGCATGGGGCTATGCAATTTTATACGCTGCAAATTTGGTCCGTCTGAGGCCCATGGCCACCCAACCACTTTCCGCGTACCAGCTGGTTACTGGATGTGAGCCTGACATCTCACATTTACGCGTGTTTGGGTGCCTAGTCAATGTTCCAATTGAGCCGATAAGGCGTTCAAAATTTGGACCTCAGAAGCGACGGGGAATATATGTCGGTTATAACTCTCCGTCCATCATTCGCTATTTAGAGCCCTTGACAGACGATCTCTTTACCGCGAGACACACGGATTGTGACTTTGATGAGGCAATCTTCCCGTCGTTAGGGGGAGAAATGCACGCTAATGTTGATGTAGAACGACGTGAATTAGCGTGGAATGTGCCCGCTTTTGCTCATCATGATCCCCCCTCTGCACATAGTGATAAGGAAGTGCAGAGGATTCTAGGTCTGCAAGATATTGTAAATCAAATGCCAGACGCATTTAGCGACCTAGCAAAAGTCACGAGATCAATTATACCTGCTGTAAATGTGCCTGCAAGGATAGACGTCCCTGAGAGACGCCATGTTCCTGTGAAACATGTTGCTCCAGTCAAACCCGCCGAGCAAAGGATGCTGCCATCGGCCGTCCAGTCCGCCGCTATTCCCAAGAAGAAGGGAAGACCGGTTCGTTCCAAAGATGTTCTGCCCCAGAAGCGGAGAAATCTTGTTAAAAGCATTTTGCCACATGAGATCATTAAGGATCACGGCGATGTATTAGAAGAGCGCGTTCCAGATGAAATGCCTATTCCTAATCATGCCGATAACCTCGAAATATCCGTCGAGTATGCTAGCTTAGACGATATTTTGAAGCGAAATGAAACTGTCATCGATGATGTGTTCATATACTCAGTGGCCACTGACATTATGAACAATGATGACATGGAACCTCGTAGTGTTGCCGAGTGTCAACGACGAACGGACTGGTCACAATGGAAACAAGCAATCCAGGCTGAACTAGACTCCTTAGCGAAAAGAAGAGTGTTTGGACCTGTTGCTCCAACACCACCCAATGTTAAACCAGTTGGTCACAAATGGATTTTCCTAAGAAAGCGTAATGAGAAAAATAAGATTGTGCGATACAAGGCTCGCCTTGTGGCGCAAGGCTTCTCACAACATCCTGGAATTGATTACGAGGAGACGTATTCTCCCGTAATGGACGTCATAACGTTCCGCTACTTAATCAGTTTAGTAGTTTCCGAAAAACTGAATATGCAGCTCATGGATGTGGTCACAGCCTATCTCTACGGGGATCTAGACACAGAGATATACATGAAAGTCCCTGAAGGACTATAGATGCCTGAATCAAGTAGTTCCCGACCACGGAACGCGTTCTCGATTAGACTGAGGCGTTCGCTATATGGATTGAAACAATCCGGACGAATGTGGTATAACCGCCTAAGCGAATACTTGATCGGTTTGGGATACGTTAATAACGAACTTTGCCCATGCGTGTTCATAAAGAAATCCACTTCAGGATACGCAATCATCGCGGTCTATGTAGATGACATGAATCTCATAGGAACCGAAAAAGACTTATCAGAAATTGCTGATATCCTGAAGAGGGAATTCGAGATGAAGGATCTTGGGAAGACACGATTTTGCCTTGGCCTGCAGATCGAGCACCGTAAAGATGGAATCCTTGTCCATCAAGCGAACTACACTCAAAAGGTGTTGAGACGCTTTAGTCATTTTGATGTTAAGCCGTCCGCTACTTCCATGATCGTCCGCTCTCTAGACATTTCTAAGGACCCATTCCGTCCAAAGGAGGACGACGAAGAGATATTGAGTCCTGAGTGCTCTTATCTGGGTGCAATAGACGCTTTATTGTACTTGGCCCAATGTACTAGATCGGACATCTCGTTTGCTGTGAATTGTCTAGCTCGACACAGCACCGCGCCAACACGCCGCCATTGGAATGGCATAAAAGACATTTTCCGCTACCTTAAGGGTACTACGGACTTGGGCTTATTCTATCCCTACGCGGTTTTGAGTGAGTCCAACGCTCTTGGCACTCGAAGCAACGCGACCCTTGTTGGCTACGCCGATGCGGGATACTTATCTGATCCGCACAAGGGGCGTTCCCAATCTGGTTATGTCTTTACCATTGGGAACACGGCGATTTCTTGGAGGTCTCGCAAACAGACCTTAGTGGCTACTTCAACGAACCACTCTGAGCTACTCGCGCTCTATGAGGCGACTAGAGAGTGTGTATGGCTTCGAGCTGTTATTGGCCATATTCGAAGTACATGTGATCTTCCATATGACCCAGATGAACCTGTTGTCGTCTATGAGGACAATACCGCTGTTATTGATCAAGCGAAACATGGTTACATCAAAGGGGATGCTACCAAGCACATATCGCCCAAGCTGTTCTTTACACATGAACAACAAGCGCTTCAGAAGATTGAAGTGCAACACATTAGAATAACCATGCAGACTTGTTCACCAAGTCACTGCCAAAACACTCGTTCCAGAAACTTGTCAGAGCGATTGAACTTAGGAAGCTTTCAGAGCTAGCCTAAGTGAAACATGTTTTCCGTACCCTGTTGTGTGTATGTGAGGGGGAGCGCCCCAACGAGCGCCTCCAAACGCCCTGTTGTGCGTATATCCCGCGCCCTGTCGAGTGCGAGTGAAAAGGGGAGCATCCTGATGTATGCTTGTGTACTCTTTTTCCCTTAGACCAAGTTTTTTTCCATTGGGTTTTCCTTGGCAAGGTTTTTAACGAGACACATTTCAAATCTCTTATTCACTAAGGACTATTATGATCATGGGGAGTATCCAGTGTATACTTCTAAACCATCGTGTACTCTTTTGTCCTTCGATCAGCAGTTTTTCCCACTGGGTTTTTCCTGACAAGGTTTTGACGAGGCACCTTTGCAATGGTTAGTTTACCCCCATCACACTGACCTGTGTGTACTCTTTTGTCCTTCGACCAAAGTTTTTTCCACTGGGTTTTCTTTGGCAAGGTTTTAACGAGGCACAAGTAAGTGGTCATTTTTGAATCTGCAAGCTACAGACAGACAAAGAAGCTCAGAGGTGTTTACAAGCATAGTTTGTGAAGAGCCAAGGGGGAGTGTTGTAACTCATCTCATCATGGTGAATCATGGTGACTCTTCATTTTGTAACTCATGACTCTTCATTTTGTAACTCCTAAGTGACATTTCATTATGTAACTCCCAACCTCTCTCTTCCTATATAAAGAGAGGTTGGGATAGCTTGTAGATAGATGGATACACATTGAGATATATTGATATACATTGAGAGGTTGAGCTAATTGTCCACACAACAACATCATCTTTTTTTTGCATCTTCATTAATCTAATGTATATGTATGTTTTTTCCGTACTGCTTGGAATTAGGAAACTACCCTATGAGTTATGATGTTAATAACACCTATGTTTTTCCATGTTTACAGCTATGTTTTTTTTCCATTCTGTTGCATAGATACGGACATGGACACAACAACAAAATTTGGCACACACAGGGCATGTGCCCAATTTTGCATGTCCATGTATATTTTGGCTGATATGTTGTATGAATTTTGTCCATGTGTCCCACATGTACAAAGAAATATTTGTTTATATCACCATTTATAGCATGGTTTAAAGTATCGGCCGATACCGATACGGTTTGGCATGTTCCTATCCGATACCAAATATTGACCGATACCAACATTGGGGGTCTTTGTTCCGATCAATTCGGCAAAAAAAATTAAACAAAAAAGACAAATCAACAAGGGTTTAAAGCATAACAAGGTTGTAGAAGCATGTAAAAGAAGAAAATCACATCTATTGTTTGTGTGTGTGTGTGTGTGTGAAGAAAATCACATCTATTGTATGTAAACCAATCGGTAAGGGTGACTACTATTTTATTTAATTTCAAAACTACTAAGAAATAACACTGAAAATACTTAAAATTATGCCTAAATGTATAAAATATATGTTTTTAAATGTAAATAATTTATTAATAATTATTTGTTTTCCGATACCAAAGTTCGATACTCCGATACGATACCGCCGATACTACCGATATCGCCGATACCAATACTCATAGGAATAGTCCAATACCGATTCCGATACCCATATTGTGAACCTTGATTTATAGCATGGTTCTAATTAAATCTACAAAGGAGCAGTTTGGTGCATGTAGTTATATTTGCAGTGCAAACCCACATGTTATATTTGGTTGTAGGGCGGACTACAACTGCAGTGAAGTAGGTGAAAAATGTATTATAAAGGGTCTGCTTTTTGTCTATATGTTGATGTATGGTGGGAATCTATTGGTTGTTGGGTTTCTGATGGCAACAACTGCAAGTAACCAGCAAGTGCAGGTAGGGATGCAAGTAAATGTGCTGCCCAATTCGAATAATGTTACTTGCCCTCTATGTGTTGCAAGAGGTGCAAGTAAAACTGCAAACTATGTTGCACCCCTTTTTTGTTTTGGTAAGGTGTACTGCAACTTTAAATGTTGCCACCACACATCCGAACTAGAAACTGATAAACCTGTGATCAGATTGATAATAAAGTGCCTAGGAATGCTCTTAAAAAACACATTGAGGATACTGGTTTGCTTCTTTTCAGTGGATAGTAATGATTCAGAAAGCAGAAAGCATGTGCCACGAAGTGGGGTTGAATTCTGAATGATAGATAATCAAGCATGAGAGTACAGGTAAACTGGCATAGGAGTATATATCTAGAGTGATGCAATACTTATAAATTGCTTATGTTAATTTTTTTTTTTTTTGCTCCAGCTTATCCGAAGGCCTTTTTCCAACCTCATGGAAGCATTGCAGTGGGATATGAGTCATAGCAAGCATGAGGTTCTAATTGATCAGCTTGTGGAGGCTAGCGGGAAGTCCCTCTTAATTTACTTCTTTTTTTTTCCCTTATGTAACTTTTCTACATAGTAGATAAAATTGTGATCGAGAGGGCAATACAATTTTGGGATCTCATAATAACGATAGATTAACAAGAGACCATACCCTCGTCGTTGTTCAGTTCCTATTCAATTATCTTATTAACAATTCTTGTGAATCTAATTACAGTCTAATGACTTGTTTATTTTCTCTCATATGAAATAGTTTGGATGACAATCTTGATTACTTATAACTGTCTTCAATTTCCTCTTGGATGAGTCTTTCAAGTTATGGTTAGATATAGTATCAGTGTGAGTAGCTTGACATCAGAACTGAGTTCTCTCAGTAAAAGGTTGGGTGTAAATCAGTGAAGATCGGGAATTCAAAAATCACCTTCCTCATATTCTGTGTCATTCAGGTTTGACTTTGTTAGGTTTGGTATATTTGGTTTCTTTAATTCAAACTTGTTTATAATAATTATTTAGCAGAACCATGTCTCTTATTTTGTTTCCGAGTGACAAACAACAGATGTATTCATAAGAAAATCAATTGGTATTAGTTTCTTTAGTGATTTGTTACAGCAATTACTTGTGCTCTATTGGCTCATCTGCTACAATACGGTAATTAGAGCCGTTACTTTGTCCATGACTCGATCCATACCGAGGATGACTCAGAAACTATGTGTTGAGACATCTTGACCCAAGCATTAATACGTCCCAAAATTAAGACCTAGGAGTAAACTGGTTCACGCCCTATTTTACATAAAACAATTGACCTACCCGAACCCGATTATAACTTAGGCCTCGTTTGGTTCGCAGAAAGGAATGGAAGGAAATCAATTCCTTGGTTTTTTTTTCTTTGGAAAATTATAATTCCCATTCATTTTTCTTTCCGATGTTTGGAAATTGCAAGAAAATTGGAAAAGAAACTGAATACTTCAAGGTGGAAAAATAATTCCTTACTTGGATGGAATCATTACCCCCCAAAAAAAATTTCCTTCCATTGGGAATCACTTTTCTTTCCTCCTAAGGGCTCGTTTGGATCAAATTTTTGTATTCCTAGGAATAGGTTTTCAATTCATTTTCCATGGAAAAGGAATTCAACATTTCCATACCCAAGTTTGGTTAGGTTGGGAATAGGTAGTTCAAAAACTTAAAAAAATTTATCTCCATGTTTGGTTTACAAATGGATAGAAATATTAATTTATTTAGTTTTCCTTTAATACCCTTTCATTAATTTCATGATGATTTACATGTTTGAGATAGAAGTTAAAAATTTGAAAATAAAAAGAGGGTATAACCGTCCAAACAAAATAGCCAAACATCATTCCTAGGAAAGTTGGTTTGCAGGATTGGACAACGTAATGTAATTGGCATTACATTGTCAATCTAACTCGGGCGTTTGGTTGGACAAAAAAATTAGATGTAATGTAATCGCGATTACAAGTTTGATTACATTACATTAGTTTCTTCTAAACTCAATTACATCATAAAACCTATGTAATCGCAATTACATTACAACTTAAGCGGAAGGTTGGTATGCTATAATTTGGTCTTTTTGTTCGTTTTTGGTCATTTTTGTTTGTTTTTTGTCGTTTTTTTGTCGTTTTTGTTCGTTTTTTGTTCGTTTTTTGTCGTTTGTGTTCCGTTTTTGTTCCTTTTTTGCCTCTTTTTTAAGTTTTTGGTTTTTTTTGTCGTTTTTGTTTGTTTTTTGTCATTTTTGTTCGTTTTTGTTTATTTTGTCATTTTTGCTCATTTGGGCCTTATTTCGATTTTTGGTCGTTTTTGCACATTCTTGACCATTTTTTTGTCGCTTTTGCACTTTTTAAATCTTTTTTGTCGATTTTGTGTTTGTTTTTTGTCATTTTTGTTTATTTTTTGTCGTTTTGCTCGTTTTTGGGCCTTTTTTCGATTTTTTGTCGTTTTTGCACATTATTGGCCATTTTTTGTCGCTTTTGCACTTTTAAATCTTTTTTGTCGATTTTGTACATTTTTTGTCGGTTTTGCAATTTTTTTATTGGTTTTGCTTTATTTGCACGTCTTTTGCCTTTTTGCACGCTTTTTTTTTTATCGTTTTTAGTCAATTTTTTTACGTTTTTTATCGTTTTTTTGTCGATTTTGCACATTTTTTGCCATTTCTGCATGTTATTTATCGATTTTTGTCGATCTTGTACGTTTTTGACCATTTTTCACGTTTTTATCGTCTTTTATCGTTTTCGGTCGATTTTGCACGTTTTTGTCGTTTTTTTATTATCCTTTTTTGCTTTTTTGGGGTCTTTTTTCACTTTTTTTGTCGTTTATGCTCGTTTTTTCTTTTTGTTTGTTGTTTTTGTCGTTTTTGTCCCCTTTTTTGTCGTTTTTGGATTTTTTTTGCAAGTTTTTTAATCTTTTTGTCATTTTTTGCTCGTTTTAATTTCCTCTTGTTTTTGGTCTTTTTTCGTATTTTTATTTTTGGTCTCTTTTTAGCAGAAAACAAACCATTTTCCCCTTATTTATTTGTTTTTTATTTTTTTATTTTTTTAAAAATTTTAAAAAAATTTAGTGATCCACTTTTTTAATTTTATGTTGTATTTAAAAAAATATTAAATTAGAAACTTAATTACATTACATGGTAAACCAAACATATGAATGCAATTGATATTACATTACATGGTTTGATTACATGTTTCAACCAAACATAGTAATGTAATTGTAATTCCATTACATTACAAACTCAATTACATTACAAATCCAATTCCATTACGATTACGATTACATTACAATGAACCAAACGCAACCTAAATCTATTCCCAAAGGGGGCATGGGAATAGCTTTCCCAAGTCAATGGGAATAGCTTCCCCCCCCCCCCCCCCAAGCCCCTCATATTCCCTCCTCATTATCAATCCTAAACATACCAAACGTGGGTAAGGAATTCAAAACTAATTCCCAAGCCACAAAAACTTGAACCAAACGCCCCCTAAATTCCTTTCTTAAGTAACCAAAGAAGAGGTCTGAAGTACAATTTCTAACTTATTACTTATGTAAATTACAATGATCAACCATGACTGGCAGTAGAACTGTCAAAACGGGCTGGCGGGGCGAGCCAACCCACAACTAGCCAAAACCCACTATTTGGCGGGACGGGGTGGGCCAACCCACCATTTTGACGGGCCTGAAAATCCTAGCCCAGCCCAACCCGCCGGCAGGCCGCGGGCCGCGGGCCAGGCGGGCCAGCCCGCTTATGTAGCGGTATAGACGCCAATAATATAAGTTCTTCAAATTTTGCAGCGATAGATATCATTAAAATTTTACAGCAATAAAATTCCCAAAATTCTATCTCACTTTTCCATAATTTTTCGGGGAGAGAGAGAGAGAGAGAAAGAGGACCTTTCGGTTTCAGCCTTCGGGGTCGGGAGTTGAGATTGGTGGCCACAGCCGTCAGCCGGTGGGGGTAGAGAGGGAAGAAGAGGTCGGGATTTGGGAGGCTCGGGAGAAGAGGTAGGGACTCGGGAGGCGCGTGAGCGAGTGAGCGTGAGGAGAATGAATTAGATTTAGGGTTAGGGCCGGCTTTGTAACCTTTGTTGTGTTGTGAATATGTTGACACTTATGACTCATGAGTCCTGACTCATGAGTTGACTTGATATAAGTAGCAGCCCGCGGGCTAACCCGCCCAAGCCCGCGGCCCGCACGGGCCAACCCACTGAGGCCCGCTGTGAAACGGGCCTTTAAATGAATAACCCAACCCACCTTTTTGTATGGCAGGACGGGCCGGCTTAACGGGCCTGGCTCACCTTGACAGTTCTAGCTGGCAGCTAGTCCATGGGAAAAGTGCACAAGGGAGAAACTCAGTTTAAATCATGGCACACTCTATCATAGGTAAAGAAGCCTACAACAGAAACTCTAGTGTGAGTTCATTTTAAGTGGACAAGGCAAAAACTCGAGAAGAATCATGGTTTGATGGAACTTCCACTATTTTGTAGTTACAAGATATTTGAGCTGCTGTTCCATTTTGACTTCAATTTGCTTTTCTAATATAGTGTGTTTTCATTCTGATTTCTTGATACAAACCACTGGAGGATTATGCATAACTTTTTTATCGACTCAAATTTCCTATGAATGCGACTCAAATTACCTTTAAATGTGGAAAATTTGTACAAGGCACTACCAAAATAACTCATATTAGCGACGAGATTAGCGACGCAAGCTAAAAACGTCGCTGATTTTGTTGTATTTAGTGACGTCATATAAAAATGTCGCTCAACGTCACTATCATCGACAGTTTGCGACATGCATTTTTATTTGGAAATCAAACATCTCGTGATCGTCGGAGAACATCACTATTTTTTTAGTCAGGGACGTTTAGCGACTATGCCACTTGAATGTCGCCAGTGTTTAAGTCAACAGCAACGTTCAGCGACGTACTTTGTTGACGTCGCTAAAATGTTTCATATAGGGTTATGGCCGATTGACTTTTTATTTTTTTACCCAAAATTTTCTATCTTCCGCTCTCCCCAAATTTCTCTCCCCCTCCCCCTCTCATCTCCGGCGACCCCCTCCCCCTAGCAACCCCCTCCCTCCGGCGACCCCCTCTCCCCGGCGACCCCCTCTTACCGGCGGCCCCCTCTTACCGACGCTGCTACAGTCCTCCGTGCGCCGTCGACATCCTTTCCGTCGCCGCTCCTGTCCCCCACTGCCCCGACGACTCCGACCTGACCAAGGAAGATATAACCCTAACCCTATCTCCCTTTATCTGACACGACATAGACACATAGACACACAAACACGCTGACACGACACACACACACTGACACTGACACAGACACACTTTGACACTTTGACATGTGGACACACACGCTAACCCTGACCCTATCTCCGTATATGTATGTGTGTGTGTGGTTGTGGTAGTAGAGGATAGGAAAGAGAAGAAGAGCTCGACCATTGGCCCTGTACAAGAGTGGCATTATCCACTGCTGTACAGTCAGAGAGGAGTGCACCAGTACATTAGGCAGCAATAGGGTGTGTTATGTGTGTGTCCATAGATATAGGAAGGATGATGTGAGTTTCAATTAGGATATATGGGAATGAGTGAGTAAGGAAAGTAGAAAGTGTCCTATATTAGAACCTTGTATGTGGGTAGGACTGATGTGTAAGTTGTGTGAGTGTATCAATGAGAAGGTAGGATGTGTAATAGTGAATTAGTGTTAATATCAGTTAGGATACATAGGTATGTATCAGTACTTCGGATGTGTGTGTGTGTGTGTGTGTGTGTGTGTGTGTGTGTGTGTGTGTGTCTAAGAATAGGGTATTAGTTAGTGATTTAAGTGAGTCCCTTTGTATTTGGGTAAGTGATCGAAAATAGAGAATGTATGTCACGCCCCGACTTCCATAATATAAATTGGAGCGTGGTACATCTCCAGGCTACGCACTAATACGATACAACACTTGCCGTACTTGCGATTGTCGCCTGTAAGGTCAGAGATAAAATATAGGTACAAAAAAAAAAAAATAACTAACTAATTCACTCCCAAAATGTCATTATCCAAAATGTTACTACTTCCACTTCCAAGAGTTCCATAATTATACATAACATATCCACTAATACGTCTTATCATTAATTATACAAGTCATATCCAGTACTAAATCTTATCATTAACAAAAGTCTTCCAAGGATGCAGTCACTCGTAGAGATCCTTTTCAGCATACTGATCACCTGGAATTTCCTCCACACCTAGTGAACAAAACTAGGTCGTCAATACGACGAGCAAGCTCTCGGTCAAGGAAAGAAAGTAAGGCAAGAAGAACATGACGCCAAAATATAAAATGGAATATATACGCCCAAATATCCTGAGCACCAACTAGAGTAAATGATACTGTCAAGTGTCAAAGTTGAGTAAGGTCTGAAGATGTAATTAAAACTAATAGAGCCAATACTAGACTTAATGATAATGCATTGTTTAGAGAAACCCTTTGGATCACACACACCTAGTATCTCGGCAATAATCCCATTTGCCCGGGATCAGGATTATACTAAATGGGCGGTGCTTAGACTTTATCCGTCCAATTAGTATTAAGCATCACATATTTATGCGATATAACTAATAACACCTGAATCATTTCCGGTTTCCCGGAATCAAGTGTTAAAACAATTGTCGTATGACTTGGAATTTTCCAAGAGTATCGGAACAAGCTACATTGGACATTACAGAGCCGAATTCGGGGATTCGGAATCCAATGGATACAGAAAGTATAAAACAAGAAGTGTGCTAAGCCACACCCCGACAGACCCGTCTGGCCAAACGAGTGCCGGAAAAAGGAACTGATCAGTTTTAAACAAGTAGTATTGCAATGAATTCGATGGTGTGATCCAACTAGTTTTCTCTCCCATCCCGATGCAACTACTCTAAATGATCTATTTAATTATATCGAGCTCTAATGCAACTTATCGCTTGTGACAGAATCATATGACAGAATATCTAACTAGAAAAGAAGAGAACCTAAAGCTTTATAAATTAGCTAACTCTGAAATTTCTAAGAATTTTCGGCAGAGTCTCCTTTGTTTTCCTTGAACCGAAAAATTCTACAATGAACACAAATGGTATAATAAAACCCCGGGTACGCCGACCCCTTCGGTGGAGCAACCCTCAACACCGGAACCACGCAATATATTCAATTAACAAGGAAAGTAACTCACAATCATACACAAGGATGGCTAATTTCAATAAGTATAGGTTCTTATTATCATTTTCAAGTCAACAACAAAGGTTAGAATATCTCTATTCAATGATGTTCGTTGACATGGAAATTAAAGATTTTAAAGTATCAAACTACTTACCAATAAAAGGGCTTTATGTAAACATAGGGGATAATTGTGGTTCAATAATCGACAAGTTGTGCATTCATAATTTAATAATCCTATTATTATTTGAACAAGCTAAGAATCACATACATATTTAATATAAACGGAGACTTTGAAAAATAATAATAATAATAATAATAATAATAATAATAATAATAATAATAATACAACTTAAGTAGCGAAAATAAGGATTTGCATCTTTATACATCTCTAACTCATACGTTATAAATATATATATCCGTAGGTATGTTGTAAGTATTTTCTATCATAACCTTTAGTTTTTGGATATTAAATAAATATATATAATCAATTCACAAAAGCTCTATGTTGGAATGATATAAATCATGGACATAGAAAATATTGAAGTCCTCTACTAGAATTATATTGATACCATTCAAATAATTTTACACAAGTGCACTACTTGCTTGAGGAAAAAAAATCCTAATTTAACCTACTACAAATTTCACATATTGAAGCTTTTGTAGTCTTGCAAGTGAGCATATAGCAATATATATCCATACATTGATGTTCAAAAATTTTACTATAAATAATTTCTTTTTGACACAACCAAAAGAATTTCTACAACTTTAAACATGCTCCAATGTCACTAGAAACTACTAAAATATAATCTTGGAATATGAGAATTCATAGAGTAAATTAAGAGGTTGAAGGATGGTAGAGAGCTTGCCTTGACTTGGGAGTGGACTTAGAACAAATTAAAATTCCTCCACAATAACCCTAGAATTTAGAATCACAATATAAAAAATCAAATTTGTATTAACTAAGGAAATGAGTTTAGAAAAGGAAAAAGAGAAGGGAAAGAAAAATAAATAAAATATACCTAATTTTCTTCTTGGAAAAAAAAACAAACTTTGGAGAAGAAAGAAGTTGGAGGAAGAAGAAGAAGTTGAAAAGGGGGAGAGAGAGAAAGGGGGGGGGGGGGGGGGCCGGCCAAGAAAAGGAGAGGGGGGGTTTGATATTTTTTTTTTTCCTTTTCTTCCATCTTTCTCTCCATGAATGACACATGTCCTCTCTTGAAACTTCCTAACCACAAATACATGACAAGTGTCCCATTACAAAATGTAATTGCAAAAATTTATGGAGGGTTTGGATGTTAAGGGATTTATTATTGCATAATGCAATAATAAATGTTGGGGGGTTAAAATGACAAGTTGGTATTCCTATTTATAAAATAGGAAATATATATATATATATACATATAAATACAAGGGAATTTAATTCTTTGTAGGAAGAATAATTTATTTATTTATAAAAAGATTTTTTTTTTTTTTTTAACTATGACACTCTACCTACCTTAATTAAATTCCGTCCTCGGAATTTAAGAGAACACACATAGGGTCAGGAAAAAAAAAAAAAAAAAAAAACTACGGTACCTTAATCGCCGAAGAGATATGGATAAAGTTGCCGCATGTCGTCCTCCTTCTCCCACGTAGATTCGCCAGGGAAGTCCTTGTTCCATGAAACTCGAACCAAGGATATTGTCTTATTCCTGAGAACCTTCTGCGTTCGATCTATGATCTCTACCGGCTTCTGTTGAATGCGCAGAGTTGGACCCACTGTTATCTCAGAATGGTCAAGTATGTGTCTAGTATCTGGCACGTACTTTCTAAGTTGAGAAACATGGAAGACATTATGAACTCCTTCAAGTGAAGGTGGTAAGGCCAGTCGGTAAGCTACATCTCCGACTCTTTCCAAAACATCAAATGGGCCTATAAACCTTGGGCTCAACTTTCCTCTCGTTCCAAATCTGATGGTTCCCCGAGTTGGTGAGATTTTTAGAAATACATGATCACCAGCTTTGAACTCGAGGATCCTTCTATGTTTATCTGCCCACATCTTATGCCTGTCTTGAGCAGCCTGAAGGTGACTTCGAATTGCCTTAACCTTGTCCACAGTTTGTGTAACTAGCTCTGGCCCCAACAGTTGACGCTCCCCTATGTCACTCCAACATATTGGAGATCGACACTTCCTTCCATACAAAGCTTCAAATGGAGCCATCTTGATACTGGACTGGTAGCTATTGTTATAGGAGAATTCTATTAGATGAATATGATCATCCCAAGATCCCCCGAAGTCTAGTGTACATGACCTCAACATATCTTCCAGGATCTGAATCGTTCTCTCGGACTGACCATCGGTCTGTGGATGGTATGCTGAACTGAACTTTAGGTGAGTGCCGAGACTATCTTGCAGACTTTTCCAAAATTTGGAGGTAAACCGAGTATCTCTGTCTGAGACGATACTCACTGGTACTCCGTACTGGCCAACAATATTCTTCATATACATAGCTGCTAGGAGTTCGGTAGATTGACCGACTCGAAATGGCAGAAACCTTGCAGACTTTGTTAGTCTATCCACAATCACCCAAATAGCATTATTACCTCTTTTTGTTCTTGGTAGTCCAGATACAAAATCCATCGTTATGTGTTCCCACTTCCATTCAGGTATAGGTAAAGGTTGTAGAAGTCCAGCGGTCCTTTGATGTTCAGCCTTTACTTGTTGACATATTAAACACTTTGAGACAAATTTGGCGATCTCATGCTTCATTCCGTGCCACCAGAAATTCTGCTTCAGATCCTGGTACATTTTTGTGCTCCCAGGATGAATGGAGTATTGTGAGCTGTGAGCTTCAGACATCACTTCTGTCCTGAGTTCTCCACTAGGTACACATAAACGACTTCCAAATCTTAAGGAACCATCTGGATGCTTAACCAAACCAGTTTGTAATCCAGATTCAGTTTGTTTCCATAGCTTCTGCAGTTTCATGTCATCCTTTTGAGCCTCTTTAATTCTTTCGATTAAGGATGATTGCAGCTCCAAACTTGCCCAGACCCCATCTGCCACTGGATAGATTACTTCGATCCCCATCTTTCTTAGATCTTCCAATATTTCCTTGGGTGTGTTCAGGAAGAAAGCTATTGGTCTTCTGCTCAAGGCGTCAGCCACCTTATTTGCTTTGCCCGGATGATATTCCAATTTCATATCGAAGTCTTTAAGCAGTTCTAACCATCTCCGTTGTCTCATGTTTAATTCCTTTTGAGTGAATACATATTTCAAGCTTTTATGATCTGTATATATATTAATTTGCTCTCCATATAAATAGTGTCTCCATAGCTTCAAAGCGAAGACAACGGCTGCTAATTCCAGATCATGAGTTGGATAGTTCCTTTCATGAGTTTTCAATTGACGAGAAGCATAAGCGATTACCCTTCCATGTTGCATCAGGACACAGCCTAGTCCTTTTCCAGAAGCATCGCTATAGATTTCATAACCTCCCGAGCCTGAAGGTAAGGCTAACACTGGTGCTGTAATAAGTCGCTCCTTCAGTTCTTCAAATGCAGCTTGGCATTTATCAGTCCAAATAAACTTTTCATCCTTCCGAGTCAATCGAGTGAGTGGCTCGGCAATTCTGGAAAAAATTTCCACAAATCTTCTATAATATCCAGCTAGTCCGATAAAGCTTCGAATCTCCGCAACATTCTTGGGAGTAGGCCATGATTTTACAGCTTCTATCTTTTTGGGATCCACCGATATCCCTTCTCCGCTAACTATATGTCCCAGGAAGGAAATTTGGTCCAACCAAAATTCGCACTTGCTTAACTTACCATACAACTTCTCTTGTCGTAGAGTTTCAAGTACTATTCTCAAATGTTCTTCGTGTTCCTTCTCATTCTTTGAATAGACTAATATGTCATCAATAAACACTATTACAAATTTGTCCAAGTATTTATAAAATATTCTATTCATCAGATCCATAAATATAGCCGGAGCATTAGTCAGCCCGAAAGGCATAACTTGAAACTCATAGTGTCCATAACGGGTCCTGAAGGCAGTCTTCGGTATATCTTCCTTTCTGACTTTGACCTGATGATACCCTGATCTGAGATCTATTTTTGAAAATACAGTTGCTCCTCCGAGTTGGTCAAATAACTCATCAATCCTTGGTAATGGATATTTGTTCTTAATAGTTACTTCATTTAGTGCTCTATAATCAATCACCAGCCTTAGACTACCATCCTTCTTCTTCACGAATAACACAGGTGCTCCCCAAGGAGATCCACTAGGTCTAATGAATCCTTTAGCCAATAACTCCTTAATTTGTTTACTTAATTCAGCTAGTTCTTCCTTAGTCATGGGATAAACCTTCTTTGCAATAGGTGGAGAACCTGGAATCAAATCAATATAAAATTCTACAGCTCTATCCGGGGGTATGCCAGGTAATTCATCAGGGAACACATCTTTGAATTCGGCTACGACCTTGGGCCATTCAACTACTTCTTGATGCTGGAAATTTCTTCCTGATGTTTGTTCAAATCTTTCTAATTCTTCTTCATCAAATTCTTTCTGATCTCTCACAAATTCATGTATTTCGCTATCGGATAAGGAAAATTGAACTTTTCCTTGGCCACAATCTATAATTGCAGATGTTGAGATCAACCAATCCATTCCAAACACTACATCATAATTGCTCATAGGGAAAACTAATAATTTGGCTTGGAAGCTTCCTCCTCCCATTTTAATGGGACAGCTTCGACATATCCGGCTTACTTCTACCACCCCATTACCGGTAAGGATTCTTAACTTTTTGATCAGGGGTTGAGTTAATATATCATATTTAGATACAAAAGATGCTGATATAAGGGAATGTGTAGCTCCAGAATCAAATAAGACAGATGCAGGACTAGATGATGCAAGTATAGTACCTGACACCACGTCTCCAGCCGTCACTGCTTCATTAACATTCACCATGAAGGCCTGTCCATGCTTCTTCTTTTTCTTGTTGTGGTTATTTGGACCCGCATTTTGCGCCTGATGGAACTGGTGAGCTTGAGGTGGTAATGCTGGCCTCTGTTGATTTCCTTGTGCTTGCTGCCTGGGCCCACCTTGGTTAGTATTCCTTGGTCCATTTATATTGTTGGTGGTTTGACGAGGACACTGGCGCATTTGATGTTCAGATGACCCACATCTGAGGCATCTACCCTGAAGCTTCCTGCAATCATTTCTTGTGTGCCCTGGCTTCCCGCAGTAATTACAACTCTGGCGATTCTTATTTTGTCCGGTCTGGAACTGCTTCTGCTGAGCTTGTCCCTGATTCCTTGGCTGGACAGTGATAGCCTCCAGGTTTCGCTTCTGTCCCCCTGACTTGGCATTATCCTCATCATTTCGCATTCGTTCCTGGTCCCTGGCAGCCTCTACTACCTGCGCATAAGTGGTACATGCGTATGGTGCTACACTCATCTTCAATTTGTTATTTAGTCCTTCACGAAATCGGCTTATCTTCTTAGCTTCGTCGGGTACCAGGTACGGGGCAAATCTGCTGAGCCTCGTGAATTCTGCTGAATACTCATCTACCGAGCTTTTGTTCTGCTTTAAGTAAGTGAACTTCCTTTCAAGCTCCAGCTTGGCGCTCATAGGAAAGAATCTTTCTTCAAACCTTTTCTTGAATTCTTCCCAAAGCACCGTTTCATTGGATTCTTCTGGATGTATTGAACTCCACCAGTACTCGGCCACATCCTTTAGTTGAATTCTTACTAAAGACATTACATCCTCTGGCGCGATTTTGGCACCTTTCAACAGTCCTTCGGTGCTCCTAAGCCATTGGGCTGCTTCTAATGGGGTTTCAGTTCCCTTAAATTCTGGAGGGTTGACCTTTCGGAAATCTGAAAGATCCCCGATCCTTGGGGCTTTGGGAACATCAAGTCTTTCAAGGAGTCTTGCTGAAGTGGCTTGAGCTATCTGAACCTGTTGGGCATTGGTCTCCATGAATTGTCTGAAGAGTTCAAGGACATCGGTATTCCGTGACTCAGAGGTAGCTGATGCGGTTGCTAGTGTGTTAGGATCTGGTGATGTAGACATGATCCTGAATATTAAGAATATAAAATTCTTAACATGAGGATGAAAGGTAGGTGGGTGACTAAACTACTACAGGAGGACGAAAAATTTGTAAAACTAATATCAATTGCAAATCAGATAGATACAAAAAGAACATATTTTCATTCATTTCAGAAGGATACAAAGTACAATATGCTTCCATAGGGGCCATATATTTACAAGATTAGTACTAACTAATCTACTATCATCATACAAAACTATACATATATACATATATATACATATCTGTCGGGAAACAAAATGAAATACGACAGACAAAAAGATGGCCCCTCCCGGGTTCTAACCCTATACATACATATATCCACAAGTCTACTGCTTAACAAAATATGGTGCAGTAGAGCAAGGGTCCCCCCTTCTTCTTCACCAACATCCTTGCTTCAGCCAAATATCGTCCTCTACCGTAAGGATAGTCACATAAGGGTTATCATCAATCCATTCCTCCACAGTCCCCTTGTAATTGGTAATCTCAGGGTGTGCTCGCACATTATCCCTAAGGAAATACCTAAAACGTACTTCCGATTTATGGTACACCTCAGCTCCATCCTCGACCTCTCTAATGACCGGGCGTAGGAATCTATAGTAGAGCCCACACACTGGGAGGTCAAGCCAATCAGGAACGTTCCAGCTCTTCCTAGCTCCTTGTCCATACCCATACTTGGTGCGGTCACTACCATCCCAGTAAATAGATCGTAGGAATCGTCCCATTCCTGCATCCATGAATCCTCACATATAAGTAACTCCAAATCAAAAGAATAAATCAATAATAATAACTTTAACCACAAGATTCTTCAAATTTAGTAAAATGCATCTTTAATCGTTCACTAAACTTTCATGTTTATCATTCTTCCTCTCCTAGGTAAATTCGACCAGTCCAAGGTATTCATGTACAACCAGTATCAAGCCCCTAAACCTATATCCTATCCCTTATGCTCTGACCTGCATGGGCCACCACTAAAAGACGTGTCACGCCCCGACTTCCATAATATAAATTGGAGCGTGGTACATCTCCAGGCTACGCACTAATACGATACAACACTTGCCGTACTTGCGATTGTCGCCTGTAAGGTCAGAGATAAAATATAGGTACAAAAAAAAAATAACTAACTAATTCACTCCCAAAATGTCATTATCCAAAATGTTACTACTTCCACTTCCAAGAGTTCCATAATTATACATAACATATCCACTAATACGTCTTATCATTAATTATACAAGTCATATCCAGTACTAAATCTTATCATTAACAAAAGTCTTCCAAGGATGCAGTCACTCGTAGAGATCCTTTTCAGCATACTGATCACCTGGAATTTCCTCCACACCTAGTGAACAAAACTAGGTCGTCAATACGACGAGCAAGCTCTCGGTCAAGGAAAGAAAGTAAGGCAAGAAGAACATGACGCCAAAATATAAAATGGAATATATACGCCCAAATATCCTGAGCACCAACTAGAGTAAATGATACTGTCAAGTGTCAAAGTTGAGTAAGGTCTGAAGATGTAATTAAAACTAATAGAGCCAATACTAGACTTAATGATAATGCATTGTTTAGAGAAACCCTTTGGATCACACACACCTAGTATCTCGGCAATAATCCCATTTGCCCGGGATCAGGATTATACTAAATGGGCGGTGCTTAGACTTTATTCGTCCAATTAGTATTAAGCATCACATATTTATGCGATATAACTAATAACACCTGAATCATTTTCGGTTTCCCGGAATCAAGTGTTAAAACAATTGTCGTATGACTTGGAATTTTCCAAGAATATCGGAACAAGCTACATTGGACATTACAGAGCCGAATTCGGGGATTCGGAATCCAATGGATACAGAAAGTATAAAACAAGAAGTGTGCTAAGCCACACCCCGACAGACCCGTCTGGCCAAACGAGTGCCGGAAAAAGGAACTGATCAGTTTTAAACAAGTAGTATTGCAATGAATTCGATGGTGTGATCCAACTAGTTTTCTCTCCCATCCCGATGCAACTACTCTAAATGATCTATTTAATTATATCGAGCTCTAATGCAACTTATCGCTTGTGACAGAATCATATGACAGAATATCTAACTAAAAAAGAAGAGAACCTAAAGCTTTATAAATTAGCTAACTCTGAAATTTCTAAGAATTTTCGGCAGAGTCTCCTTTGTTTTCCTTGAACCGAAAAATTCTACAATGAACACAAATGGTATAATAAAACCCCGGGTACGCCGACCCCTTCGGTGGAGCAACCCTCAACACCGGAACCACGCAATATATTCAATTAACAAGGAAAGTAACTCACAATCATACACAAGGATGGCTAATTTCAATAAGTATAGGTTCTTATTATCATTTTCAAGTCAACAACAAAGGTTAGAATATCTCTATTCAATGATGTTCGTTGACATGGAAATTAAAGATTTTAAAGTATCAAACTCCTTACCAATAAAAGGGCTTTATGTAAACATAGGGGATAATTGTGGTTCAATAATCGACAAGTTGTGCATTCATAATTTAATAATCCTATTATTATTTGAACAAGCTAAGAATCACATACATATTTAATATAAACGGAGACTTTGAAAAATAATAATAATAATAATAATAATAATAATAATAATAATAATACAACTTAAGTAGCGAAAATAAGGATTTGCATCTTTATACATCTCTAACTCATACGTTATAAATATATATATCCGTAGGTATGTTGTAAGTATTTTCTATCATAACCTTTAGTTTTTGGATATTAAATAAATATATATAATCAATTCACAAAAGCTCTATGTTGGAATGATATAAATCATGGACATAGAAAATATTGAAGTCCTCTACTAGAATTATATTGATACCATTCAAATAATTTTACACAAGTGCACTACTTGCTTGAGGAAAAAAAATCCTAATTTAACCTACTACAAATTTCACATATTGAAGCTTTTGTAGTCTTGCAAGTGAGCATATAGCAATATATATCCATACATTGATGTTCAAAAATTTTACTATAAATAATTTCTTTTTGACACAACCAAAAGAATTTCTACAACTTTAAACATGCTCCAATGTCACTAGAAACTACTAAAATATAATCTTGGAATATGAGAATTCATAGAGTAAATTAAGAGGTTGAAGGATGGTAGAGAGCTTGCCTTGACTTGGGAGTGGACTTAGAACAAATTAAAATTCCTCCACAATAACCCTAGAATTTAGAATCACAATATAAAAAATCAAATTTGTATTAACTAAGGAAATGAGTTTAGAAAAGGGAAAAGAGAAGGGAAAGAAAAATAAATAAAATATACCTAATTTTCTTCTTGGAAAAAAAACAAACTTTGGAGAAGAAAGAAGTTGGAGGAAGAAGAAGAAGTTGAAAAGGGGGAGAGAGAGAAAGGGGGGGGGGGGGGGGGCCGGCCAAGAAAAGGAGAGGGGGGGTTTGATATTTTTTTTTTTTCCTTTTCTTCCATCTTTCTCTCCATGAATGACACATGTCCTCTCTTGAAACTTCCTAACCACAAATACATGACAAGTGTCCCATTACAAAATGTAATTGCAAAAATTTATGGAGGGTTTGGATGTTAAGGGATTTATTATTGCATAATGCAATAATAAATGTTGGGGGGTTAAAATGACAAGTTGGTATTCCTATTTATAAAATAGGAAATATATATATATATATATACATATAAATACAAGGGAATTTAATTCTTTGTAGGAAGAATAATTTATTTATTTATAAAAAGATTTTTTTTTTTTAACTATGACAATGTATTAGAGAGTGAGTATGGCATGAACATGGTATGACATTTAGGTTTGGAAACAAGATGAGGGATCCAAATATGTCCATGAGTAACTAAATGACACGACACGACACACATACATACATCGTATGTAGGTTGGACACTGACATGACACTGATTTATACAAATTTTTATATGTAATGCCTAAAAAAGAATTGTAATACCTTATATTCATATATGAAATGCACATTCATATTTGTGCGCTACTAGTGGATTTATACACATTCATATTTGTGTACTACTAAGTGATTTTGATATCTAATATACTAAGGAGCATGGTTTAAAGTATCGGCCAATACCGATCCGATATGGCCGATACCGATACGGTTTCGCATGTCCCGATCCGATACCGACCGATATCGATCCGATACCGACCGAAATCGATTCAATACCGACCGATACTGTAATGCCCCAGAACCAGAATACTGGAGAGCGGGGGCAGACATAGCCAGCTACGTATAATAAAATGGGATCCACTCCACTATACGGTCACGGCTGTCTAGATATATGAGGGTTTATCTACAAGTCATCAGTCTCTTATGGTCAAGAACAAGCCTAGTGTCCCAATCTCAAGCAAACAAGTAAAGTTACAAGATGTAAGATCACCAAATATACAATAGTAAGGCATCCTAAACATTACATATTCAGCTGATCATGAAGCTAGTCGTTACAAAATGTGAGGACTAGCAAGAGTTTCAGTCATACATGATCAACCCTAGGTTGCCAATCATGTTACAGCCCGTAGGCAGACAGTAAGTAAAAAAAAAGTACACGAGCTAACACTGGCTCGGCGGCTAAACGCCTCAAAAGAATAATTTTACAATAAAGTGGGAGAGCCAAAAATAACCCACTCGTTGCCCTGGTTACGCCTGGTGGTCACCATCGGGCTGGAAAGTCGGTAGATCCCCTGGGGTTGCTCCGGAATCTGGCCATACAAAACCAGCTGGGTCAGACCCCAGAAAGAGCAAGTGCCACAAAGGAGGCTTCACTTAGGAACTAAAACCAGCAATTAGCACAAGAATATAATTACATAATAAAAGACATTAATTAAGGCTTGATATTGAAAGAATAACAACAGTCATAATAGAGTACGAGGGAACCATTCAAGTAGCCAGGTCACAACCCTTAAACCAAACAAGGACCGGGGTTGTAACCCTTCACCTGAATAGAACTCCGTCTCCAAATCTTGTTGGTAAGGTAAAACGTATCAAGCATGACAGGTGATATACGATGAGATAACCATGGGACTATTCAGATAACCAGGTTACAACCCGTAAACCAAACAAGGACCGGGGTTGTAACCCTTCGTCTGAACAGAACTTGGTTTCTCCCACCATTTATCGGCAAGATAATATAAGAAATCAGGACATGTAACAATCTTATACAGAATCAAGACAACAATAGACTGGTAAACTCCATCCAACATTGTACGGCCAAGCAATAAGTACGGCTTGATACTTTAACTAACTAGGGTTACCACAAGCCTAGTTACTAGCAAGATGCAGCGAGATTATTCCACAGCCAGAAGCCCTGCAGACCATCCAGGTTATCCAGGTCGAATATTAGTACAATAAGGGTGCAACACATGACAGTGTGCTGGAAATATGCCCTACTCGTCGGCAGGCTACAGATCCCAAGTGGGGCGCCCAGATAACGGGATTGCCTGTAGCTGGAAAATCTCTTCATGACTACTGAATTTATTCTAGTTGTTAGCCTTAGTTGATTTCAGTGGGTGCCCCCGACCGTGGTACTCAGAGGTCCCCGTCCTAGACATGATGCAAGACAAGACGGGTTCGTTCGTACAAGCACAATCGTCCACGGTGTCCAGGCCATTCAATCTTGTCGTGTCATGTTAGCCGTCGCAACAGTATTTCGAGAAATATCATGCCAGGTTTACTTGTCAAGAGTACGCCACGGCGGGCCACTATCAAGAATTATCATGTCAAATTTGTCAGGTCAAGTTATCATGTCGGAAGTGCACCACGGCGGGTCACTATCAAGTCATGTCATTTATCAAGAAGGGGAGAAACTTGCACAATTAAATAATAATATATTTATAATATATATATTCTTGAAGCCAAGGAGAAACTCTACAACTTTCATATTGGGAGTGGGAAGAAATTCTGACCATAATTCAAGCAAATAAAATATTTAAACAATCAAAGTGGACCCCATGCGGCCCAAAAGTGGGAGAACATACTTGCGGTCAAAGAGAGTGGGAGGCCACCCATGCGGCCAGCCAAAGCTTATGCAGCCAGAAAAATAACTGAAGGGGGGCCATGCGGCCAGCAAGAAATATTCATGCAACCAGAAAGCCACGGAGAGAGGAACCCGCAATAAATGCAAGCTTCCACTCAAGCAAAAGAAAAGGGCACGTGGCCACTCAAGTACTGAGGCCATGGGGCCTAAAATTACAACTATACGAATATTGCCCTACGGCCTATGCAAATAAGGCCACGTGGCCAAGCAATTATTTTCATGCGGCAACTAAAGTGCTGGGCCAGGCTGGCAATTTAATGCATGCAAGCGGTTGATAAATTCCCATGCGACTACAATTAGCATTTGCAAGTAAATGCAAATATATAAGAGATTAAATAATACACCACTATATAGAGCCATGCGGCTCATATTTCTTAAGAAATTAAGTACCAGCTAATGATATGCGGCCGAGATGCAAGCGAAGTGCTAATACATGCATTATTATGCATCCAATACAATACATTAAAATAATGCATGCAACAATTACATGCATGCAATTCCATGCATAAAGCCTATTGTACGTCCATATGCATGTACTAACAAATGCATTATAAAATGCATTTTAAAGCAACTTTGCTTCATATGGCTATAGGCATTAAATATGACTTGCTCCATTCATATGCGGCTAGGTTTAGGAAATGTATTAAAGAATTGAAATCTTGAATGCATTAAGAATTGCATAAAGGGACACATCTGAGGATTCCTAACCATATGCGGCTAGGTTTAGAAAATGTATTAAAGAAGTATTAATCAAATGCATTAGTCAAATGCATTTAAAGAATGCATTTAATAAATACTTTTGACAAATGCACTCCAGAACGTGCATTAAGAATCAAATGCATTAAAGAATGAGAATGCATTAACAATTGTATTAATAAATGTATTAAAGAAGGCATGCGGCTGAGGTACTTTCTTTAATGCATCAAGTATTTTCAAGACCTACATGCGGCTGATGCACATTGTTTTAAGGAATGCATGCGGCTGGATGTTAGTTGTTGCATTAAATAATGCTTATAAGCTAAATGCTTGCTATTGCATTCATAGGCCATGCGGCCCAGGTAGGTTGGCCTATGCGGCTAGCAACTTTATTACATGCAAAACGCACATTGCACGGGGCACTCAAATGTTAAGCTTGGCACAATATACTATGCTTGCTATGAAGTGCCATCATGACAGCAAATAAATAATGTTGCCATGTCCATGCGGCTAAGCAAGACTCCTGCGGCCAAATAATTGTAAGCCAGCAACAATTTGTTGCCAACTGAGAAGAAGTTCATGGAAAATACCATGGCTTCTCCACACCACCCAATTTTCTACAGAGGTCCAAATTTGGACTTCCATAGGTCAAAATGGGGTAGAACGAAATTCTCTATAACATGGAACCATCAACTAACGAAAATATGCAAGTATGATAGATCAAAATTCATGAGAACCGAAAATACCACAAAACTAAATGTACAAGAAATTAACCACAGAAATGAAAAGCGCTAAGTACTAAAGTGGGTTAGAAATACATGAGGAAGACAATGGAACAATAAAAATGGGGTTCCTCCATGAAGCAAGATGTACTTGCCTAAGCTCTCCCTCTCTCTCTGGTAGGTGAAGAGTAAAGATGGAGAAGAAAAAATGAGTAATGAGTAATAATGGAAGAGAGAGAGTGGGATTGATATTTATGGTGGGAGTGGTGGTAGGTGGGAGTGGTTCTCCACATGATAAACCAAAACAAGCAAGGTCAAATAAACCGAACCGAACCAAGATAAACCCATCAATAAAATGCCAAAATAAATCAAGCAGGGAGACATGCAATACGGGTCAAAATACGTACACGTATTCCAAATACGTAATACGAGATATGGGCATTACAGATACCGATCCTAGTACTTAGAGTGTATAGAGTATCCTAGAAGTGCAGGTAATTAATTCGAAATCACGAACCGTTTGAAGTTTCGAAAAGCTAACACAGAGCTCTACGACATATATTTTTCTCATAAATTATTTCGTTCATTTAGTATTTTAGTTTTACTGTTGAACTCAGAATTGATCGGTTGATCACCGTTTTGGTCACGATTAGCCATAACGGCGATATCTTTTGACCAAAGCGTGATTTTACGGCACGGTTGATTCCAGCGTACTCGTGACGTTGAAATCTACCAAGATGCATTTTCAAAATCTAGAGTTCACAGTGTTTGACTAAAAAGTCAACGACACATCTCGATTTGCGTGCCATAGTTTTCAAAATTGGCAAATACGACTTTTGATGGCCAAACTTGCATGTTTAGATTATATTCAGATTATTATTAGGTTAAATTGGGGTTTTAAGTGAATTATTTCAGAATTAATTATTATTAGATTAGAAACCCAACTAGCCACTATTCCATGAATTTAGAACTAGAACATTAGAATTGATTTATAATTTTCTTGCACGGTTCGTGGTACGATATGTATTATAGGTTGACAGCTTCTATATCGGCATTTCTCTCATCCTCTACTTGTGGCTACGATTTGGGCAAGGATTCAGGCAAGTACAGTATTATATTTATGTTTTAGTTTATTATAATGTTTATACTATAGTTTTCTTATTTGATATCCCGTTGAGTCATTGCTTGATATTCTATTGAGACACGATTGTGACACTGTAGTTATCATATCCTTCTTAGTGTATCATTGACCGTTATTGATTGTTGGAGAGTCGAGAGGGGAAATACTCAGTAAGTACGTGAACAAACCCATTTATTTTTATTGTGGATAGCTAAGTCATACACGCCACGTATGAGTTAGCCATACCCTGTTATTGTGGATAGCCATCGTATGATGTGTCATATTAGCCTAGCCGTTCACGTATGAAAAGGTATTTCACACCCATAGTGGTTTTTATTTTTTCTTGATCTAGTCCATTATCTTGTCAGTTCATATCCTGCTAGTTTACATCTTGCCAGTTTATATCTTGTTAGATCCCATCTTGCTAGTTTATATTTTGCTAGTTCATATCTTGATCGTTCATACATGGCTAGTAATAGTTCTTTATATACTCTTTGCCATCATTATTTCTCGTTGTTCTAACTTATTTTGGACTAACAACATTAATTCCAATATGGTTGTACTCTGCTTCTTTCCTGACTGGATCGTTGTTATAGGTGAGGGCGAGTATCTCTAGCACTTCATGTTATGGACCAGCAGTGGGTAGTGCTGACGTTGTTGGTACCGAGACTCAGGAGCCATGGTTGATCTCTGAAGGGATCTAGATTTACTTTTATGCATGTCTTAGTTTATTTCTTAGATGGATTAGATTTGTTCATGGATGGACGATATTTTATTGTTCTGGATTTCAGTCTCTTTGTCATTGGATTTGGATATTATTATTTCATTATCTATCGTACTCTTGTTTTCTTGGTTTGTGTCACTGCTGAGTAGGATTTGTATTTGTGTTCTATTGTATCTGTGGAGGATGTTATTGTGTGTACTAGACAGCGTTCTACCGTCGATACCGCGGCGTAGGCTGGGCTTGGACACGAACTCGTACTCGGTTATCCGGGAGCGGGTTGTGACACATGTCCCGATCTGATACCGACCGATATCGATCCGATACCGACCGCTATCGATTCAATACCGACCGATACCGATCCTAGTACTTAGAGTGTATAGAGTATCCTAGAAGTACAGGTAAGATTGGTACAGTGTCAAGACATATGTCAAGATAATAGGTATGTAGGTAAGTGCTAGATAGGTATCGCCAATTATTTCATGGTATGGACTAGCTTGGACACTCCGAGGTCAAGTTTTCGTTATGGGCTCACAAGGAACACATGACGACAGAGATATCATTCTCTCTTATGTTAAGTGTTCATGTTAGTCTGAAATCAAGTGTCCATGTGAGCCCTTCTGGAAATTAAATTTACTTATGCCAAGCCTTTTGGGACTATCCGAGTTCTAGATTTTTTTGGAAATATAGTATAACGCTGATTGCCTCAAAAGGCTTGCATAAGTAAGAGTGTATAGAGTGAGTATCCTAGTAGTATATTGTAGTACCTAGAGCGTATAGAGTGAGTATCCTAGAGTGTACAGAGTGAGTACCTAGAGTGAATATCGCAGTACCTAAAGTGTATAAAGTGAGTATCTTATTAGTATATAAGATATTTTAGAAATTGGGTACTTGTCAAGGTAAGTTTGGGGTTTAATTGAAAGTATCTAGAGTGTATCTCCTACTCCCCTTCTTCTCATTTGGGTCATGTGACCTCCTATTTTGTATCATATAATATCCACCTCAACCAAAGCCTAGAGAATTGTAAAAATATTAATTTTAACCAAGGTTCACAGTATCAATATCTGTGTCAGAAGTAAAAAAGATTTCGATTGGTGGTAGAGCGAGCCAGAATCCTTTGACAGAGGATTCTCTGTCAAAGGATTCTGGCTCGTCCTACCACCAATCGAATTCTTTTTTACTTCTGATGGTTATATTCAAAATATCAGAAGTAAGCCAGAATCCTTTGACGGAGAATCCTCGTCAAAAAATTCTGGCTTGTCCTACCACCAATCGAAAACTTTTTACTTCTGATACCGATACTGTGAACCTTGGTTAATATTAATATTTTCAAACTTCTCTAGGTGGTTGAGGTGGATATCATATGATGCAAAATATGAGGCTAAGAGAGTCGAATAAGAAGCAGAAAAGTAGAGGGGGGCCAGAGAAGGGGCCTTCTTGTTGAACACGTGACGACACTCATTTAATACTCGTGTCTATGCATCCATTTGGAATATACTCAAATAATGTGTATCTATTTTTGCAGAATTATTGTCAAATGGATATGAATTACTATCTGCGGTACCGTTCGTGGATGTACAATCGTCATCCTAATGACATGTGCAGTTTGCGGGATGAATTTATACAGGGGGCAGAGCAGTTCCTACAGTTCGCTAAGGCATTCCCTCACTACATGGACCGTACAAAATTAAGTGTCCATGTGTGAGATATCGCAACATGAAATATCATCCAGAAGTAGACTTGACATATCATTTGTACTCGAGATATTTCATGTCGGATTACTATCAGTGGACCTCACACAGAGAACTTGTGCTTTTAGCATCGGAGCTGGAGCCTAATTTGTCGTATATGGATGTCCATGACCACGCTGGTTATGACGAAGGTGGGTGAACATGGTTTTTGATGCCGCAGGACCTAGTTTCGATCCGGACAATCATTATGCGGCTAAGGAGGCACCGAATGCCGATGTTACGAAGTTCATGGAGTTGCTGGAGATATATAAGGACTCATTTGTATCCTGGTTGTGAGGATCATTCACTGTTGGAGGTGGTTACAAGACTGCTGAGCATCAAGTCCGATTTCAACATGTCTCAAGAATGCTACAATCGAATCAAAGAGTTGATTATAGAGATCTTGCCGGATGGTGCAAAGTTACCTACAGACTTCTACCGGTCTAAAAGGATGGTGAGATCTCTTTGAATGGGATATAAAAAAATCGATGCATGTCGCAACGGGTGCATATTGTACTACAAAGACGACAAGGATGAAGATGCGTGCATATTGTATGGTTCTGATCGCTACAAGGCAATAAGTTTAAGTAGGATTTCCGGTGCAAGGAAGCCGACCGATTCGATGCACTACTTGCCTTTGACGTCGCTATTGTAGAGGTTGTTTACGGTGAAGGAGACTGCCGAGAACATGAGTTGGCACAGGCGGGAACAGATTGATGGAGTTTTGGATCATCCATCCGATGGAGAAGCATAGAAGCACTTTGATCGAGATTATCCAAATTTTGCTTCTGATTCACGTAATTTAAGATTGGGGCTATCCTCTGACGGTTTTACCCCGTTCGGACATTCGGGTTCCCAATATTCGTGTTGGCCAGTGATTGTGATCACTCCATACAACCTAACATTGTGGATGTGTATGAAGACTCCATACATGTTCCTAACCTTTATCATTCCGGGTCCGAATAATTCGAAGAGGAATATCGATGTGTACTTATAGCCGTTGATAGATAAATTGAATCAGCTGTAGGAAGTAGGCACCAACACGTATGATATTTCCAGAAAGCAGAACTTTCAGATGAGGGCCGCACTGATATGGACCATAAACGACTTTCCAGCCTATGGAATGTGTTATCTGGATGGAGCACTCATGGCCGTCTCTCATGTCCATATTGTATGGACCACACAAAGGCTTTCCGTTTGAAATACGAAGGAAAATCATGCTTCTTCAATTTTCATCGACAGTTCCTGCCGAAGGACCATCCGTTCGAGAGGAACATGAATGCTTTTCGTACCGGCGTTGTGGAGAAGGCCAATCCATGTCACTTTCCGTTCCCGGAATGCGTATTCTAATACGTATATTGCCTGAATGTATTTATTTAGTATTTATCATGTAGTATCCTGTATTTAAATTCCTATAAATTCATGTTAATTAATTATCTGCATTTTATTTTCTGCACTTTATTTTTCTGCAATTCTATTATCTGCTCTTTAAATTTTCATGTTAATTAATTAGCTGCTCTTTAATTTTTATGCTAATTAATTCCTGCAATTTTATTTCTGCATTTCTTCCTGTAATTTTATTACCTGCATTTTAATTCCTGCTTTAGTTACTTTCGGATTAGCCTTGTTAGGACCCGTGCAACCCGACCCATTGAACCCATTGGACCCGGCCCAACTCCCACCTACCACCCACCTTTTATTTAAAGCCACCCTCTCTTTCTCTCTCCTCAATCACTCACATCTTCACCATTACTTCTTCTTCTTCTTCCTTTCATTACTCTCTCCACCTACCAACTAGGCAAGTACATCTTGCTCTACATGAGGACCATATTTTATGGTTCAATATTCTTCCTCTCATGATTCTAAGAGAGTTTAGTACTTAGTATTTTTGATTTCATTGGTTCATTTCTTGTAGATCTAAGTTATTGTATTTTTGGTTGTCTATGGGTTTTGATCTAGTAAACTCCTTTGTTCTCAAGATTTAATGGTTCCATGTCGTAGAGCAGTTCATCCTACCCAATTTTGACCTTTGGAAAGTTGGATTCGGACTTATTTTGACCAAGTTATGAACTTTTGAAGCCTTGGGGTACAACCATAGAGTTCGTGCTGTTTGGAGAAGACAGTGAGCAGTGTATGCTAGCTTTTTAGCTGCGTCACTGAGCTGTGCGCGCTCTTTAGCGCAGCATGGAGTCCATATGCTACCTTTTTAGGAAGCGTGTGTCTTGCATACGCTACCTTTTGGAAGCGTGTGTCGTATGGAGTTCATACGCTACCTTTTTGGAGCGTATAACTTGCATACGCTGACTTGAATGGTCAGGAGTCGTATGGAGTTCATACGCTACCTTTTTGGAGCGTATGACTTGCATACGCTGACTTGAATGGTCAGGAGTCGTATGGAGTTCATACGCTACCTTTTGGGAGCGTATGACTTGCATACGCTGACTTGGATAGTAAGGAGTCGTATGGAGTTCATACGCTGCCTTTTGGAAGCGTATGACTCCCATACGCTAGCTTGGCTTGAGCATAGCTTGACCTGAGCGTAGGCTGACATGAGAGTAGCCTGCTTACCCTGGATCTTCTATAGCCCTGTATATTGATATCTTATTAGATGTTTAACGTCCATTTTATATCCTTACGACTTTTTGCATAAACTTGATATAATCATGATATGTTGATATTTCTGTTAATTATAGATTGTTACGTGGGATGTACCATGTGTCATGAATTGAGTTATAGATACCCGGATTGACTGGGACTTGACCCTGAGAGTTGTAGACTCGACCCCGTTTAATGCTAATTGACTTTCATGCCTTGTTACCATTGATAATAATGGTTATCTTGACTAAATTAATCATGCGTTCCTAGTCGGAACTAAGAGACTGGCTAGTCGTCTTATTGAATGAAATGAATGAGACACGTTCATGTTATGAACTATTGTACTCGACTGGCTGATCCCGAATATTGACATACATGCACATGTAGGCTTCAATCTATTTATTTATTTATTTATTTAGTTATTTTTCTACAAAAGAAGCATGTGTAATTTATGGTCAAGGCATGATTACCGTGGATAGATTTGATTGTTGCATTACGCTATGTAAGACCTACAACCTAACCGCACTGGTATCGTTGTAGAGTTGTGCATATCGTACCCCGTACGAAAGTACTCATTTGAATGACCATGATCCACGGTATGGGATTTCACTCAACGTAGAGACTATTAAGTTAAATAAAATAACGATTGCATGGAGAGAGAATGGATTCCCGAATTCTTACATGGCAGCCCCCTTGGGACGAGTAGTACTCGACGGGCCGGCTGGTTCCCACAGATACTGTAAAACTGCCACACGGGCAGGGAACAGTATCTGTTTTTATTATTATTGTATATTGTATATTGACGGGCGTCCTGCTAGGACTCGTCTAATTCATGCATGGGCCAATTGATTGACTGGATAGACTAGCCTTGCTTGCACATAGTAAGAACTAAGGAATCCCTAATTGCATTATTCCAGGATAACTTGGGACTCATAATAGCAAGCCGTAGGAGTTGATTGGCCGTTCAAGATGATTTGTTTGTGTACTGTACTCTGTTACCTAACTGGGATGATCAGAATGTCAGGACATGACGGGCCAACTTCTGTCCTCGTTTGGTTGGGAGGTTGGTTCGAAGTGTCTTGATGTAATGTGAGTTCTAGTAGCAAGCAGAGATCTATTATTATATTCTCTTACTTACTGGTTTTAGTTCTCATGTCGTGCTCCCTTGTGGTACTTGCTATTAGAGGTCTAACCTCTCTGGTTTTGCATGGCCAGATTTAGAGCCAGTTTCCGAGGACTCAACGTACTTCCACCTCCAGGATGGTCAATACTAGAGGAATGATCGCAGGAGGCCTCGAGTGGGTTCCTTAACTTCACCACTCATTTTGTTATCTACTTTATACCTTGCCGTTTGGCACCGACATGTTAGTCGGATTGTCTTGTACTTACTTTTGCATAATTGTAATTAAGTCAGACTGCAGCTGATAACAATTGTGTATACTTACTACATCATCTGGCTATGTTTTGTAAAGCCAGATCTCAAGAACATTTTGACTGAGCGTTTGGGATGCCTTACTGCTTTACCTTACATGTTCTATATTTCTATTTCTTGTTTGAATGATTGAGACAATAGATGTGAAATGACCATAGTAAGACTTTTATGTAGTATGCACCCCCTCGTCTGGTTAGACAGCATTGATCGTATTATACGGTATTCATCTACCCGTAATACGTAGCTGGCTGAGTCACTCCCCCGCTCTCCAGTATTCTGGTTTTGGGGCGTGACAAGGTTTTAGTGGTGGCCCATGCAGGTCTGATTTCAGACTTGTGGGGTGTTTTGTTTAATAGGATGTCTCAATCACACATGTTTCCCCTTGATCTCATAATTCGTTACTCTCAACTCTAGCTTGACATTCCAGTATCCTTTGACTTCATTGATCCTTCATGTCCGGTCGTTTGATTATTCTCTTGTCCCTTTTCTTAGGGGCACCTCGTCCGCATCTGTCAGAGCTGGACAACAACAACATGGACAGCAACATGGACAACCTGACCCTGTTGGTCAGCAACAAGGGCCAGTCTCACCTCAGGAGGCTACCCAGGAAGAAGTGATCGTGGAAGCAGCAGCTGGATCGCAGTATCCGGATGTTCCACCACCACCAACAGTTCCACCTACCCAAGTGGACACACCAGCCCTTCTGGAGATCATGAGAGGAATGATGGCTACTCAGCAACATCAGATGTTGGCCCAGCAGCGCATGCACACTCAGTTGCAAGAGCAGAATGTTCTACTCAACCAAGGATTGCAGACGGCATTGGAAAGAGGGGCGAGGCCAGATTCAGGAGCGTCAGCCCGGTTTTGTAAGTACAACCCCTGCCGTTTCGAGGGCACGGAGGATGCCATCTCAGCAGATGCATGGCTTAAGGATATTGAGGCTATTCTGACAGCCGCTAAGGTACCGGCAGAAGAACGTGTGGATCTAGTGAAGTTGTTACTTCAGGATCTCGCACGTGATTGGTGGGAAGCAGAGGAAGTAGGCATCAGACGTCCCGTTGCTTGGGACGATTTCACAGCAAGATTCAGGATGAAGTATTATGGAGTTGTGGCACAGTTTGAGCTACAACAGAAGTTTATCAGCCTCAGGCAGGCTGGCAAGACGGTAGATGCTTATGCAGCGGAGTTCTGCAGATTGAGTAGGTTTGCCCCAGAGATGGTAGCAACGGAACGCCAGAGGGCGATGAGGTTCCAGCAAGGGTTTCATCTTGAGCTCTTGCAATTGATAGAAGGGCACAATTACCAGACTTTTGATGAGATATTGACGGCGACTCGAAGGCATGAGATCACCATTCAGAGGCTTGCGGCCAGGACTGGGGGTCAGAAGAGATCCCACAGTCAGATTGAAGGAGGAGGGAGAGCAGCGCCCCGAACAACAGCACCATCCCCTGGTATTCGTATCCACGATGTGGCGATGCGAGGGCCAGCACCTCCACCCAGGCAGCAGCAACAGCAACAAAGGAAGAACCAGCAATCCCCGGCGGGCTGTACTTATTGTGGGAAGATGGGGCACACTAGAGATGTGTGTCGGACATTGAATGGACTGTGTCTGATATGTGGAAACCCAGATCATCGGGTTACCATGTCCCATGAATTCGAGGTCAGGAGGACCAGGGCAGCAGTTTCCTGCTCTGCCAGCACCAGGGGCAGGGCAGTATCGAGGACCAGCATTGGCAGTGAGGCCGTTGGCGCAGCGTCCGTTAGTATCACAGGCTCAGATGTTTCGGCAGCAGGGGCCACCGATGCAGCAACACCAGCATAGACCACCCCAACATCATCAAGGTAGGGGCCAGCAGCAGCACCAGGCTAGGCCACAGCATGGGAACCAGCAAGGAGGTCGAGGGCAGGCATTCACACTGTCCTTGGAGGAGGCATTGGCATCGGGAGATGTTGTGGCAGGTAACATTCTCGTCGCCTCATATCCCGCAGTAGCATTGTTTGATTCGGGAGCATCCCATTCATTTATATCTGCACAATTTGCGACACGACTAGGAGTGGAGTTCGAGGCATTGCCAGGGAGGTTGAATATACTCACTGGTAATGGGCTCGTGGGAGTTAGTAGAGTTAGTTTAGCATGTAGTGTTGTAGTGTGCGGGCATCCTTTACCCGCCCGGTTGATAGAATTTCCTGTTGGAAATTTCGACGTTATCTTAGGCATGGACTGGCTGAAAGACAGTCATGCGACAATAGATTGTCGTAGTGGAAGTGTATCTTTTGATATTCCAGGCATAGAGAGGTTCACCTTGGTCAGGTCAGAGGCAACTCAGCAAGAGCAGGGAGTAGTAACAGCAATGGAAGAAGTTCCAGTTCCGAAGGTAGTTGAAGAATTTCTAGACGTATTTCCCGAAGAACTTCCAGGTCTACCACCGGTTAGAGATATTGAGTTCAGCATAGAATTGGCACCTGGAACTAAACCAATATCAGATCGGGTTTACAGAATAGCGGATTCAGAGCAGGCCAAGGTCTATCAGCACATAGAGGAATTGAAGGAGAAGAAGTTCATCCAAGCTAGCATATCACCATGGGCAGCGCCAGTGGTACTTGTAGGGAAGAAGGATGGATCATCCAGATTGTGCATCGATTACAGGAAGCTTAACGCGGCAACAGTAAAGAACAAGTACCCATTACCCAGGATCGACGACTTATTTGATCAGTTGAGCAAGGCTAGAGTTTTCTCCAAGATAGATCTTCGTTCAGGGTATCATCAGGTGAGGGTTCGGAAGGAGGATATTCCCAAGACAGCATTCAGGTCGAAGTATGGGCATTATGAGTTCTTAGTAATGCCGTTTGGTTTGACCAATGCTCCAGCTATATTCATGGATTTGATGAACCGCATCTTTATGCCATACTTAGATCAATTTGTCGTTATCTTTCTTGACGACATACTCGTATATTCTGCTAATGAAGAGGAGCATGAAGACCACCTCAGGAAAGTGTTGCAGGTTTTGAGAGAGAACCAGTTGTATGCCAAGCTCAGCAAGTGTGAGTTCTGGACGGATCACATTTCATTTTTGGGTCATATTGTATCAGGAGCTGGAGTAGCAGTGGATCCCAAGAAGGTAGAAACAGTAGAGAGTTGGCCAGTACCCAAGACCGTGGCTGATGTACGGAGTTTCTTGGGATTGGCAGGATATTACAGAAGGTTTATGTCAGACTTTGCAAGACTTTCAGCACCCATGACCCGCTTGACCCGAAAGGATGTACCATTCGATTGGTCGGCAGAATATCAGGCATCATTTGAGAATCTGAAGCAGAAGTTGATATCAGCACCCATTCTTACATTGCCAGTTGGACCTGGAGGTTTTACCGTATATTGTGATGCGTCTGGTAAAGGACTTGGATGCGTCCTCATACAGCACGGAAAGGTGATAGCATATGCATCTAGGCAGCTTCGGGACCACGAGAAGAATTACCCAACTCATGATTTGGAGTTAGCGGCAGTAGTATTTGCTCTGAAGCTATGGAGACATTACTTATGCGGTGACCGAGTGGAAATGTACACAGACCACAAAAGTCTGAAGTACATCTTTACTCAGAAGGAACTGAACATGAGGCAGAGAAGATGGTTGGAGCTGATCAAGGATTATGATGTGGAGCTTCAGTATCATCCAGGCAAGGCTAATGTGGTAGCAGACGCTCTTAGCAGAAGAGGCGGCACATTTATGTTAACAACGCAGAGACATATCTTAGAAGACCTTCAGGAGATGGGCATAGAAGTTATACTTCCTAGTGATGTAGGAGTTCTGGCTAGTCTACAAGTCCAATCTGACTTGGTAGATAGGATCAAGGCAGCTCAGGCACAAGACCCAAGGATTAGAAGCTTAGGGCAGAATGTGAGTCAGGGCACAGAAAGGAGTTAAAAATTCATGAAGATGGTACACTTAGATTTGGATCACGTCTATGTGTGCCCAGTGGAGATATCAGACAGGAAGTTATGGCAGAAGCTCACAGTTCCCAGTATTCTATACATCCTGGAGGGACCAAGATGTACCAAGATATCAAGCAGCACTTCTGGTGGAATGGAATGAAGAGAGAGATAGCTAGATTCGTTTCCCGTTGCTTGGTATGTCAGCAAGTAAAGGCAGAACAGCAGAGGCCAGCTGGATTATTGCAACCGCTTCCTATCCCGGAATGGAAGTGGAAGCATATCACGATGGACTTTGTGACCGATTTATCGAGATCACCAAGTGGTAAGGATGCCATTTGGGTGATAGTAGATCGGCTTACGAAAGTGGCATATTTTCTTCCTTTCAGAGTAGGGCAATCTACAGAAAAGTTGGCAGAGTTGTATATGCAATAGATAGTCAGGCAGCATGGAGTCCCTGTCAGTATTGTGTCAGATCGAGATACCCGTTTCATATCACATTTCTGGAAGAGCTTACATCATAGTCTGGGTACCAAGTTAAAATTTAGCACGGCTTACCATCCACAGACGGACGGGCAATCAGAAAGGACGATTCAGACTTTAGAAGACATGTTGCGAGCTTGCACTCTAGATTTTGGAGGATCTTGGAAGAGTCACCTTCACTTAGTTGAGTTCTCATACAACAACAGTTATCAAGCTAGTATCCAGATGGCGCCATTTGAAGCACTATATGGTAAGAAGTGTAGATCGCCACTAGCATGGGATGATATCGGAGAAAGGAAGATGCTAGGCCCAGAAATGATTGTTCAGACGGTTGAAGTGATTAAGGGAATTAGAGAGCGACTTCGTGTTGCGCAGGATCGGCATCGTTATTGGGCGGACCAGCATCGTAGGCCGTTAGAGTTCTCTGTTGGGGACCACGTGTTCTTGCGGATCTCACCTACCCGTAGGGTCATTAGATTTGGCATTCGCGGGAAGTTGAGTCCGCGATACGTAGGACCATTCATTATCCTTGATAGGGTAGGCGATGTTGCTTATCGTTTGTCCCTTCCACCTTCGTTACGAGAGGTGCATGACGTGTTTCATGTATCTCAATTACGAAGGTATGTATCGGACCCCAGCCATATCCTCGATCATTCAGAACTGGTTGTTGGTACCAACCTGTCTTACGAGGAGCAGCCTGTGTCTATCTTGGACCGAAGAGAGAAGATACTCAAGAACCGAACAATTAACCTTGTCCGGGTTGCTTGGGGTCATCACTCTTTGGGAGAGTCAACGTGGGAACGTGAGGATGATATCCGATCACGGTATCCACATCTGTTTGACTCACAAGGTATATCTTTTTCTGTGTACCTTGATTGTCTTGATTCCTCATGCTTATCGCCTTGTGGGTAGAATTGCTAGATAACGTAGATTGTTAAATATGGATATGTTACTTGCTATAGACATTGTAAAATGATTGCTTTATTGAATTGCTTGTACTTAGATTAGTTTAGCCCCAATATTTCTATCTTGTTTGAATTTGAAATTCCGAGGACGAAATTTTTTCAAGGAGGGTAGAGATGTCACTCCCCGTTCCCGGAATGCGTATTCTAATACGTATATTGCCTGAATGTATTTATTTAGTATTTATCATGTAGTATCCTGTATTTAAATTCCTATAAATTCATGTTAATTAATTATCTGCATTTTATTTTCTGCACTTTATTTTTCTGCAATTCTATTATCTGCTCTTTAAATTTTTATGTTAATTAATTAGCTGCTCTTTAATTTTCATGCTAATTAATTCTTGCAATTTTATTTCTGCATTTCTTCCTGTAATTTTATTACCTGCATTTTAATTCCTGCTTTAGTTACTTTCGGATTAGCCTTGTTAGGACCCGTGCAACCCGACCCATTGAACCCATTGGACCCGGCCCAACTCCCACCTACCACCCACCTTTTATTTAAAGCCACCCTCTCTTTCTCTCTCCTCATTCACTCACATCTTCACCATTACTTCTTCTTCTTCCTTTCATTACTCTCTCCACCTACCAACTAGGCAAGTACATCTTGCTCTACATGAGGACCATATTTTATGGTTCAATATTCTTCCTCTCATGATTCTAAGAGAGTTTAGTGCTTAGTATTTTTGATTTCATTGGTTCATTTCTTGTAGATCTAAGTTATTGTATTTTCGGTTGTCTATGGGTTTTGATCTAGTAAACTCCTTTGTTCTCAAGATTTAATGGTTCCATGTCGTGAGCAGTTCATCCTACCCAATTTTGACCTTTGGAAAGTTGGATTCGGACTTATTTTGACCAAGTTATGAACTTTTGAAGCCTTGGGGTACAACCATAGAGTTCTTGCTGTTTGGAGAAGACAGTGAGCAGTGTATGCTAGCTTTTTAGCTGCATCACTGATCTGTGCGCGCTCTTTAGCGCAGCATGGAGTCCATACGCTGCCTTTTTAGGAAGCGTGTGTCTTGCATACGCTACCTTTTGGAAGCGTGTGTCGTATGGAGTTCATACGCTACCTTTTTGGAGCGTATGACTTGCATACGCTGACTTGAATGGTCAGGAGTCGTATGGAGTTCATACGCTTCATTTTTGGAGCGTATGACTTGCATACGCTGACTTGAATGGTCAGGAGTCGTATGGAGTTCATACGCTACCTTTTGGGAGCGTATGACTTGCATACGCTGACTTGGATAGTAAGGAGTCGTATGGAGTTCATACACTGCCTTTTGGAAGCGTATGACTCCCATACGCTAGCTTGGCTTGAGCATAGCTTGACCTGAGCGTAGGCTGACATGAGAGTAGCCTGCTTACCCTGGATCTTCTATAGCCCTGTATATTGATATCTTATTAGATGTTTAACGTCCATTTTATATCCTTACGTCTTTTTGCATAAACTTGATATAATCATGATATGTTGATATTTCTGTTAATTATAGATTGTTACGTGGGATGTACCATGTGTCATGAATTGAGTTATAGATACCCGGATTGACTGGGACTTGACCCTGAGAGTTGTAGACTCGACCCCGTTTAATGCTCATACGTTCCTAGTCGGAACTAAGAGACTGGCTAGTCGTCTTATTGAATGAAATGAATGAGACACGTTCATGTTATGAACTATTGTACTCAACTGGCTGATCCCGAATATTGACATACATGCACATGTAGGCTTCAATCTATTTATTTATTTATTTATTTAGTTATTTTTCTACAAAAGAAGCATGTGTACTTTATGGTCAAGGCATGATTACCGTAGATAGATTTGATTGTTGCATTACGCTATGTAAGACCTACAACCTAACCGTACTGGTATCGTTGTAGAGTTGTGCATATCGTACCCCGTACGAAAGTACTCATTTGAATGACCATGATCCACGGTATGGGATTTCACTCAACGTAGAGACTATTAAGTTAAATAAAATAATGATTGCATGGAGAGAGAATGGATTCCCGAATTCTTACATGGCAGCCCCCTTGGGACGAGTAGTACCCGACGGGCCGGCTGGTTCCCACAGATACTGTAAAACTGCCACACGGGCAAGGAACAGTATCTGCTTTTATTATTATTGTATATTATATATTGACGGGCGTCCTGCTAGGACTCGTCTAATTCATGCATGGGCCAATTGATCGACTGGATAGACTAGCCTTGCTTGCACATAGTAAGAACTGAGGAATCCCTAATTGCATTATTCCAGGATAACTTGGGACTCATAATAGCAAGCCGTAGGAGTTGATTGGCCGTTCAAGATGATTTGTTTGTGCACTGTACTCTGTTACCTAACTGGGATGATCAGAATGTCAGGATATGACGGGCCAACTTCTGTCCTTGTTTGGTTGGGAGGTTGGTTCGAAGTGTCTTGATGTGATATGAGTTCTAGTAGCAAGCAGAGATCTATTATTATATTCTCTTACTTACTGGTTTTAGTTCTCATGTCGTGCTCCCTTGTGGTACTTGCTATTAGAGGTCTAACCTCTCTGGTTTTGCATGGCCAGATTTAGAGCCAGTTTCCGAGGACTCAGCGTACTTCCACCTCCAGGATGGTCAATACTAGAGGAATGATCGCAGGAGGCCTCGAGTGGGTTCCTTAACTTCACCACTCGTTTTGTTATCTACTTTATACCTTGTCGTTTGGCACCGACATGTTAGTCGGATTGTCTTGTACTTACTTTTGCATAATTGTAATTAAGTCAGACTGCAGCTGATAACAATTGTGTATACTTACTACATCATCTGGCTATGTTTTGTAAAGCCAGATCTCAAGAACATTTTGACTGAACGTTTGGGACGCCTTACTGCTTTACCTTACATGTTCTATATTTCTGTTTCTTGTTTGAATGATTGAGACAATAGATGTGAAATGACCATAGTAAGACTTTTATGTAGTATGCACCCCCTCGTCTGGTTAGACAGCATTGATCGTATTATACGGTATTCATCTACCCGTAATACGTAGTTGGCTGAGTCACTCCCCCGCTCTCCAGTATTCTGGTTCTGGGGCGTGACAATCCACCACCAAGGTGGACCGGAGACACGATATAAGAGGAGTTCAGAAATTTTTCAAGTGCTATCGAAGAGCCTACAAAGGGATACAAGTGTGATAAATTTGGCCGCACTCATAATTGGACGAAAAGAAGTATATTCTGAGACATGCCATATTGGAGCACCAATCTGATCATACATAACTTTGATGTCATGCATATCGAGAAGAATGTGTTTGACAAAATTATTAATACTGTGATGGACGTAAAGGAAAAGGCGAAAGACAATCCCAAGGCCAGGTTGGACTTGGAAGATATATGCAGACGTCATGCGTTGCATTTGATAAAGGAAGGCAATAGAAAGTATAAGTAGCCTAAGACAATTTTCTCTCTAGACAGGGAGGATAAAGGGAAACTTTGTAGGTGGATTTAGGGCCTAAAATTTCCTGATGGGCACGTGTCAAATTTAAGAAGATGCGTCGACCCGAAGGAGAATAAACTGACGGGTATGAAGAGCCACGACTGTAACGTATTTATGGAGAGGTTAATTCCGATCGCATTTCGGAAATTATTACCGTCGATCGTTTAGGATCCGTTGACAAAGCTGAGCATATTCTTCAGAGATCTTTGTTCTACTAAGTTGCTTGTCGATCGTCTAGAAAAGCAAGAGAAGGACATTGTGGTAACAATGTGCAAGCTTGAGAAGGTGTTCCCTCCTGGGTTCTTCGACTCCATGGAGCATTTGCCAATTCATCTTTTCTACGAGGCACGTATTGGTGGGCCCATCGGTTATTGGTGGATGTACCCGTTTGAGCGGCATTTAAACCACCTAAAGAGAAAGGTGAAAAATAAGGCTCGGGTCGAGGGTTCTATTTGTGAAGCCTATGTTCTCGAGGATATTACAAACTTCTGTTCGATGTATTTTAAGTCACATGTTGCTACTAATAGAACAAGAGCTCCGAGAAACGACGATGCATATCTTGAATCGAATGATGCAATACTGAAAGCCTTCAATGCTTTCGAAAAGTCTTTCGAAAAAAATGAAGAAAAGATATCTGAATGACGAGTAACTAAGGGCTACTCAGTTATATATATATTACTCAACTGCGACGAGGATGAAGTGGAGAAGCTCGAGGGATAAGTAACTAATACGTCCACATTTACGTCATCTATGCATGTAGTAGTATCCAATATTACTATTACACTAATTGGTCGATGTGTTGTTATTTTCAGCACATTTAATGATGAGATAAGGTCGAGTAGACAATACATTATGGATGAAGAACTAGAATAGAAAATGAGACATCATTTTTCTTCATGGTTGAGTGTATATGTAAGATGCTCAATAATTAGTTTTTGTATATGCACTTTACACAGTAATTAACGGAACACTGAATTTAATTTCTTATCTTGTAGTATTTAGGTCGATCGTCCGGACGCAACACTAGAGAATGAGTCTATTAGAACTTTAGCCAAGGGGCCAATTTATTTCGTCAGAATCTGGCCAAACTATTGTGTGAACGGGTTTAAGTTCAAGTCAACAAATGCTCCGATCAGAGAGAGCTTTTCGGATCTTGATTCGACCAAAAATAGTTGTTTGTGTATAAGATCTACAAACTACAATCCGAGCAATAATTTTTATGTCGTCTTACGGAAGATTGTGGAGTTGACATATAACTACGACATAGAGCCGGCCAAGAACATGTTGTTCAAGTGTGACTAGTTCGATCATATCCAAGATCAAGATTGAAAAATTGACAAACATGATCTTGTGGATAGAGCCGGCCCAGCCCTACCCAAGTCGGATCACTAGGTTAGACTGGATTCACTACCCAAGAACCGGACCTGACTTGGCCCGGCCTGCTGCTGCCACCAGTCCGGACTGGACCCGGTTTTTATGGGCGCTGTCCGGCCCGGATCACACCTTGAGAGAGGAGTGATGGTGCCTATCCACCAATTCCTCCAACTCTTTAGGCATATACGTGCATACGTACCACTGCCTTTTTAAACTTGTTTGGCTATTCTCCATGGTCTGTACTCTTTTACCATAAAATCAGATTCTTTCTATCTTTCTTTCTTTATTTTATTAAAGTTTGTTTGGTCGCATTACCAATTTACTGTTGCCATGTCAGTGTACAGCAGTAACAGCACCCATGCTCAGTGTTCACTCTCCCCAGCACCCATGATCAGTGGTCTGGTCTTACAACGCGACAATAATAACTATCCTCTAACAGCAGCATAGTACACCACAAAGAAAGCGAGCATACACTACGAGGAGAGCAAATAGCACGACATTACAAAAGTAATATTACAGTGACGAGGTCGGACCAACGAATAACTTTTAGCAACACAGGAGGGGCATATGTACCATGCATGTGATGAATGATAAATAGGTTATAGTTACAATTACTAGGTAAGTTCTATGAATCAATATCTACATGGCCCCATGTAAATGAAGAGCTTGCTTTGCTTGGTTAGCAACTTAGCATGGGTATTTTAATTCCTGAACGTGGGGACATGGTGTTCTTTCAGTTTCTTTGGATTTTCAGGATTTTTGTTTACCACTCAGCTCTATTATTTCCTGACAGTACTTCTCAGACTGTTCAGTTCTTCGTGCGAAGAGGGGTCCCACTTCATAAATGGAGGTGTCAAACTTGGGTTGTCCTCTCTCACATATAGTTATGGGTTACATTGATTTTATAACAAAATAACACTCAAAATTAGTGGAACCCATAATTATATGTAAAAGGAAATATGATTGGGACAGAAAATATGGGGACAACAGATCTCATCCCGTCAAATTTGCATCTACCTCCCGAGCAACGGAAAAGCTATTTAATTCTCCTTACAGAAACTTAAATGGTGGTGGTGGATGCAACGTAGGTATGATCCATAGGAGACAGAAGCGGTACAATGTGTAAGACATTCGATTCGAAATATAGTCTTCGGACTGGAATAGTACTTTCAGATTATATATATATATATATATATATATATATATATATATATATATATATATATATATATATATTTTGCAACTTTTGAATCCTTTTTAAATACAACTCTTCACGTTCCAATGGTAATAAATTTTTCTATCGTCACCATTTTCCAAAGATTATTATTCACAATAGAAAATTAGAAAAAAAAAACCAAATTTATAATTCGAATTTTTTGGCATTGTAAAAAAAGCACACACATGAATAATCACCTGAAAAATACGAAAAGACGACAATTGTCCTTATGATATTCTAATTTAAATACGTGTAACACACATACACGTATTGTTCCCTCTTGTCGGGTGAGGGCTAGGGTCGCGGGTTTTGGGGGTTTAATGGCTCGCAAGAAGATTCTTAAGATTCTTTATATATATATATATATATATATATATATATATTATATATATAATATATATATATATATATAGTGCTCTAGAACCAATCAGCTGATTTTGTATTATGGAACCAACTATGTTATACACGTTGGATTGGAATTGCATGGTTGAAATTAAATGACTTAAAAAGGTGGTGGGGTCTACAGCTTTTAATCTCAACCACTAAATTTTCAATCAAATCCATATAACATAGGATAGTTCTATAATACAAAACCAACCGACTAGTTGTATATATATATATATATATATATATTATA